>QVIE01002810.1:0-18542 GCA_013387415.1 Panellus pusillus | reverse complement strand
CAAGCAAGATTGTTCATTAGTTGAATTACTGGTTTGGAGAAACCGAAGCGTGTACTGTAACTGTAATTTCGTGCTAGTAACGTCAGTGTCCGTCACGTACCAGTCGCGTATAGGCACGGACAATGGTCAAAATCATGTCCAACATGATGCTGGTCCACTCACTTGGCAGCAACTCGAACGCGGCATGCGGAAAGATGCGGCCCAGGCTTATATATCATAGTGTTGACTTCGTCACCGTGTTCTCCTTGTTCGATGGGTAATGGCCGGATGAGTAAGTCCGGTTCCGCCGGGGGTACTTAGGTCGCGCCCCGCCTGTTAACATCAGCGGAACGGGTGGGTGATCAGTTCGTCTGATCCGTCGAATCACATTTCATTTCCGTAATTCGGTTGCAATACCTGCTCCCCCTTCTTCTTGGGTTACTTTCCCTACTACTGCGAGTCTTACATGATGCGCCTTGCAATCAGAGAGAGAAAACGAAGCTTAGTACAGCTGATCAGACCAGGGAGGACAGACCGGAAACGGACAAGTACGAACCATCCTTGTTAGTTGAACGGACAGAAAATGATTTCTCGTCAGTTGTGGAACAAAACTAATTGTACTGTGGCATATACTCTGGGCCCAGGACAACTGTGTCATTAGTGGTGTTGTCCTCATCTGTGCATTTAAGAGTACCAATCAACTCTGCATCCCATCGTAAAGCTCGGAAACGCATAACTCACAAGAATTCCACGTCTTCACCGTCGGCACCTTAGCCGCCAGAGCCGTGAGGTTGAGCTCGAATACGCGGCCATTACGCACGACGCTGTGCGTCGTCACGTAGCCACCATACCCCGAGTGCCCGTTGAAACAGATCGGAATTCCGGACGAGTTGGTAGAGCGCGCGCACCACGACTCGCCATGGTCGTGCCCTGAGGTGATGGCGAGGACATTTCCCCCGTCTGCACCGCCGTTTAGGGCGATGATCTCGTTCCAGACTACGTTATCATGTGTGATTAGATAATTAATCCAGGGAGGCAAGATGACTCGCGTGCGCACATGGAAGGTCGAGGCCGGTGTACGTGTTGTTGAGGAAGCCCTGTGTCGACGGGTCCGGCTCGTCGTCGTGGTCACCCTCGCTCGGCCTAAAAGAACTCGTGTAGGCAAGAAACCGAAAGCATATTGCAAGGCGCAAGAACATACAGCGGGGCGAGGATCTGCGCCTTCTGAACCTGTTCGGTTTCAAAGGAGATGTTTAGTTTCAAGTTACTGGTCATTTGTCTGACTTTACCGGGATATGAACGAAGACGAGGGCGGGAGGGACTTTCCACCACTGGAGAAAGCGCCATCAAGAATAGGTACTTGGGATAGGTCATAACAGAAAAACGACCCACAAGGAGAGTCATAAGCAGACGTTGGAGCTTGATATACTGAGGCACGGTGTTCTCGTCCACCAGTAGTAATTAGCGGCGGCAGGGACGGGGCCTGCACCGAGCCATAGGAGTCAATACGGAGAAGAAAGAAGATAAATCCAGAGCACGAACGTACCGGGTCCGTCCCCGGTGCCGCTAACGAACGAACGCGAGTCAAAGAACCACATCACAGCTGCTGGAACCCAATCGGAGGACTTTGCGTAGACGGGGACCCCTATAGTACGAATTTGACATGAGTCAACGCATTGTCAATATGCAAAACATGGCTCCTCACAGTAGTTCCCACTTCCGTAGGGTTTTGGTCCAATATCGGAGCGGGTGTACGATAAGTGGGAGTAATGAGCTTGCTCGTACCTGGATATTATGAATTCTGGGACTCAGTAACCGAGATCACACAGGCTTACTCGATCTCCTCTTGGTGGTTGATGTTGTTCTGAGCAGTCGCATGGCGTCAGCATTCGAAAGAGATTGAACAGCGGTCCGGTGAAAGCGCACGGCGTTATCATGCTTACAGTGCCTTCAGACGACAAGAGCTGTAGAACGTTGAAGAACTCACATTTCCGTGGGTCGATGAGAAGGGGATGTTGCGTGCAACAGTCGGCGCGTAGACGATGTCAAGGTAGTTAGTGGCGTTGAAGGCAAACACGTTCTCGCCTACATTTATGAATAGATTGAATTTTCATTGCTTTTCATTGCTATCAGAAAGAAACGTACCGGTCATCATGTCTCCGTTGAAAACACTGGAATATTGATCAGCAAAGTCTCTCAAGCCCGTGAGGTATTAGAGTTACACGTAGCTGGGCTTCTCATTGTCGAGCACGGTTGCGTGAACGACTTGTGTCATTGCGTCCTGGAGTGAGAAGAGATTTCAATCAAACCCAGCCAAGATACGCCGCGACGTACGTTCGCAGGCCCCCACGATGCCCAGCTTCCGTTTCCTTGAATTGGCGTCAGCGCACACATTCAGGCGAGTGATATGCTTCAACACGCGCCCCATCGTTCTCCTGTATGCATATCAGAGAATGATACCACCTGCAGAGGCGCCCCCTCGTCAGTGTTCGTCGTCCATTGAAAGCCAACCGATGTAACCAGCCTTGAAATTGCCAGCTTGGTCGAACGTCAGCTTGCTCTTTCCCGTAATAATGCCCGCTAGGGTGTTGGAGATGCTGCGGCCGACGGGGAAGGCAGCAGCGCTGGATGCAAGCAGGAGTGGGAGTGCACCGAGGATCATGGCGGGACAATCGACGAAGCGTAGCGGACGCGTGAAGCATCAGAAGTTTATAGATGTTACGGCACGTTTGCACGCGGACCTTGTCATCAGCGAAGAGCACGCGCTAGTTAGCGCACGTTCAAACGGCACATCAACCCGCCATCAGTGTAGATCAGGAGCAACGGATGCGAACCGCTTTCAGAGGACACTCATCGTAGTGTCCGGGAAGAGATATTACAGGTTCAGGAGAAGCAATGCTGCAGAGCGACTCCAAAACTGGTTTAATCGGTACCTCACACTCATAAAGGATCGGGATTCGGGAGGGCACCATCCCTGCCAAAGAAAAACGATCGTGAGCACGCGAACGTTGACTTGGATGGTCGACATTTGTTTTATCTCAACAGACGCAGTCAGAAACTGGTAAGACCAGCTCACCCGGAACAAGTCACCTATCTCAGAAGTGCGTGTATATCCGCTGATCAAATGCCTAGGGAAAAAGTTGATGAGAGATAATCCTCAGTCCTTGAAGTTTGGCTGTCGGAACAGAGCAGATATACCCCATAATAATAATTTAGGGATCGGCACCGTACCGTACGTGCGGAAGCAGCTCGGATACGGCCGTACCCGTAACGAGCTTTGTCCAGTTTACGGTATGGTGACTGGCACCGACCCGTACTTTGCGGCCGTATACGGCTGGAGGCTCGGCTGCCGATCAAATGCAGCGGAGTTCGCAAAATCCACCACCCGTTGTCCGGATCGCGCGGCAGTCATCGAGCGCATCAGGCCATCGGCAGATCCGGGCACCTGCCCGGCACATCAAACATGTTCAGGTCAGCAATCTTTGCACCCAGATACTGTTTCATAGCACTGAGTTGAAAGCTGAGACCTACAAGTCGACATTGCACAGTGTGAGAGATGAGCAGTACGGCCGTATCCGCACCAACCTACGGTGACGGTCTGGGTTTCCAACGTACCGTTATAAAAGTGCGGCCGTACCGCCGATCCCTATCAGTAGTAATCCAATTCGATCACAGAAATCAGAAGGCAAAAACGTACAGGTGAGCCTGCAGTGATAGAACATGGGCGACAAATAGTTGCGATGACAGATTTAAGTTCATCTGAACCGAGGTGCGCGGAGAGCGGCCACCTCACTTGCAGATAGGCGCGCCCCCGCCCACCACGAGTGGACTGACTGACGCCTCAGGACGCACTGCAAATGACAACAATGACGATGACCAGGTCCAATAAGATCCAGCGGTATTACGGCGACGGTGTGGTCCAGTGGATCGAAGACAAGCCATTGGGTTCACAGGGAGAACAGCAAATTTGTAATCGGGTGAGCCCTTGGGAAAGGCGTTCTAGTGCACTGGGTGAAAACCGGGTCCATCTGAGAAGAATCAATGAGCCCGGTGGATGACTCAGATATTCCTGCTTGAAGTGAACGAAAAGCGCGGTGTGCAACGAGCATGGCGGCCCTTGAAACTTATAATCTGTCGTGGCCGGGAGCGAAGATGATGACATGGCGTATTGCCATTGTTTGCCTCTGGCCACCGGGTCATTCGGATGCGTAACCGGTTAGCCGGAATTAGGGGGTATTCCGAGTCCAAGCTGCGGTAGAATTTCCGTTGATATTTCTGGACAAAGAGCTCATGATCATTACTGTTTGAGTCGCAGATAATGAGCTCAAAGTGCTGCTTTGTCACGTTGGCCTTGGCCCTTGGGAGATATATATCCTAAGAAATCGGACGAGGAAGATAGTTTCCAAGCGCCTCTTTTTTCATGTACATGTTTTGAGTTTTTTAAACCCATATCTATCAATTTGCATGATTTCATCATCAGGCACTGGTCTGGGTGTCTACAGTAAGTACTTTCCTAGAGAATTCGAAGCAAGAGTCGGATAAACCCAGAAATACAAGCGGAAGTGGATCAGAAGCTCGCAAAAGCGCATCAAAGCTACGTCGATTATAACCCCCCTCATAAGCCGGCCGACAGCCATATGCATCTGACTGAAATACCGTTGAATGAACCGTGCGGCCGATTGGTGGGTGATAATGCTGCCGGCCCCATGACAATAGTCAACATTTTTTTTGACGCAAAGGTTCCCATGAAATCCAATTTATAGCAAGTGTATCATTACCCTACACGCTTTCGAACATCTTCTTCGAACAACCTTTTCTATGGATAGAATCAAGGAAAGATGAAAGAAGACTCGGGTTACCCAGGCTACACTTGGGGAAGAGAGTTCAATCCTCACGGGAGTATACGCCCAGGTCTGTTTTATAGACCTGCCCATGATCCACTCCCATGACAATGACTTCCAAACTTTTCACCCCCCTGCAAGTCGGCAACATGCTGCTGGAGCACCGTGTCGTTCTCGCGCCGCTGACTCGCTTCAAAGCTGACGCCAACGATGTTCCTTACCCAATTTGCGCCGAATACTACGCCCAGCGCGCGAGCACACCGGGTTCACTTCTAATCACTGAGGCGACTATCATCGCCCGCCGCGCCCGCGGATACCCGCACGTGCCAGGCATCTGGAGTCCAGAGCAGATTCATGCATGGAAACTCGTGCGTGCCTTGTCATACAGTGCTGTCGGAGGTGAATTGAGTCAATGCTATCGCAGATAACAGATGGGATACACGCCAAGGGATCATATGTTTTTATGCAGTTGTGGGCTGTGGGACGTGCAGCGACACCAGAGCTGTTGCATCCCGATGACCCCTACGTCTCTGCTTCCGACGTGAAGCTGACCGGAAAAGCAATCCCCCCACGCCCGCTCACAATCCCCGAGATCAAGGAGTACGTGGCTCTGTACGTACAGGCGGCACGTAACGCACTGGAGGCGGGGTGCGATGGGGTGGAGATCACAGTGCGTGCGATTGAGTCCGTGCTAAGAATTCTTGAAGAAGACCCTCCCTTTCTTGGCAGATGGCAACGGGTACCTTTTAGACCAGTTTTTGAATGAGAACTCGAACAAACGCACTGATGAATACGGAGGGAGTATCGAGAACCGTGCGCGATTGACGTTCGAGGTCGTCGATGCAGTGGTCGCAGCTATCGGCGCAGACAAGACGGCCATCCGCTTTAGCCCATGGAGTCCATTTCAAGGTAATTCAGTTAGTTCATGAGCCTTGTATTCGGCGTAATCTCACCTCCAAACCCTGCTTGAAAACAGATATGCGCATGCCGGACCCTGTCCCGACGTTCACGTATGTCCTCACACGACTCGCGGACGGCCACCCGGATCTTGCGTATGTGCACCTCATAGAGCCGCGCGTGGCCGGACCCGAAACGTGCGACGCACTCGACGAGGACGAGTCTAACGCACCGCTGGCCCGCCTGTGGGCACCACGCCCACTGGTCCGCGCTGGCGGCTTCACGCGCGCGACCGCGCTCGGGGCCGCCGAGGAAGAGGCGCGATGCTTGTTGCTTTCGGGCGCTTTTACATTTCAAATGTGCGTCCGCTTGGAATCTCTCCTCAAATGCATATCTTAATGAACACGCATGTGCAGCCGGATCTGCCGATGCGCCTCTTGAAGGAAATTCCGCTGCACCCGTATGATCGCCCGACGTTCTGCCTCATTGGTCAGGATGGGCCGAAGGGCTATACGGATCAGCCGTTCGGAGTTCAGGTCGGGGCCTGAACGCTTGGAGGACAGGATTTGTAAGCAAACGAGCCTCAGAAACAGGAAGGAAACTCACTTTCATGGAGTCTATATAAGTACCTGTTAGTTTTTGCTCGGTTTGAGGAGGTTTGAGGAGTAAACAAGACGCGGCGTGTTGACAAGTATTGACGCGTCTACACGTGACCCGCATTTGACGTCGCAAAACAATGACATGACTCTGACTCAGGACTGACATGATCATGATGTCACACACTGTGACACACACACGAATCAGACATGTGCTCTCCCAGAACAGAAAGCTTATATAATAACACTGACCGTATGCATAGGTCACCGGTATCATTTCTACGCGTTCTACATGCTCTACGCGTTCTACATGCTCTGCGCGGCCCACATATAACGGCCAGTTCCGAACTGCAGTGCCTTGGCAGTGCAAAAACAAGTTCCAGATGCGCTCGTCCTGATCAAATCAGTTCCCTCCTGGCCCCTGGGCCTCTACTACTTAGATCTTCCTCCATCAATCTGAATCAAGCCTACTGCCCTCACCGCCATTTCTCCAGCAGATTTTGCACTTTTTATGTGTATCTCTGTCGCTCTAATGTCCTAATTGAAGCCGGATATTGCAACTTCCCGCTGAGCACCAATGATCCAAGGCACAGTGGTTCCCGACTCCCGAGGGCCCGAACCCGAGTTTCCATCCAAAAGACCGGCGCTCTGGGACCCGGAGCGTTGATTTCATTCGTTTTGCGCTTCGTGCTACTCTTCTGTCATTACCAATACCCTGCAACTCGGAACTTCTTTGAGGACGTTTTCGTTGCAGTAAGCACTGTCCGACGTTAACGAATGAACGTACTTATCATACTTTGTTCACCATTTTCCCTGCCGATCACGATTCACTGTCCGTGTTCAACGTTCAGGGTCGATGGCACCCGGCGCGGATCTTCCCATTGCTTCTGACTTCTCTTACCGTCGGTCCATATGCTACGAAATGCAAAGCTATCGCTCGCGGCTGGATATTTTGCACGCCCAGAGGTCGGCAGTACTGAATCGCTGCAACGTCATTGTATCAGAGAGGAGTTTGGAAGCTGCTGGTTGTTCTCTTCTAAGATCGTGAGACGACCTCGACTCTGAATCCTGGACCCTCTGCCCGATAAGTATCTGCCGAGAACGCACTCTCCACACAATCCGCGACCGTCTCACAGTTTTCCCGGCTGGACGCAGCCAATTAGTTGTTAACAGGAATCTTGTTGCTTGTGCTAATCCTATGACAAAGGCACGACGTGCATGATTGGCGAGTTAATCCGGTACATTCGGGACGCGGGGTGGCGTCACGGCGTGTGCATGAATGCGCCCGCGTGCCAATGGTACGCGACTGATGTTCATAATCATATGGAAGCAGGTACAGCGTACGCTGCGTACATTTGTATAAGCTTATGCATCTGCGTGACTGAAGTTGAACCATGTAGCGCAGCGCAAACGACCGGCGCCTGCTACCTCGGAGCGGTAAGCACATGCACGTACCATCATCGGCAGCACCGGACGTGGAGGGATCTGCCTTGTTTTTGACTCCGGGACGATCGAGTCAGTGTGCGAACATTGCCGTACGAGATCCGCCTTGGGATAGAATCTTGACTTACCTGAGAGCTCTTTTTCCTCGTACCCCTATTGCTAACTTCGACTTACCGTGCGCCGAAGTTGATCGCGTGCAAGTTCAAGCAGAATCCTGGCAAACTGTTGCAATCGAAGATGTGCATTCACATCGTCTGCTCAATGTTATTTTTTTGTGATTTCAGCAGCTGCCAGAGTGGGCTTGGAGTGGACCTGAAATAACCTCAAATTCGTGTAATAATTTTCACATTATTCATGCGCTTAGATGGTGGAGTGCGGCATGTTTCGCTAGCGCCCGGAGTTGGTGATATCAGCCAACACAGAGAAAGTCTAGTAGAACATGTTGAGAACATGAGTTGCCCGGGATCTGTCTCTCGCCCGACCGGGGACTACCGCGGGAACGTCAATCATGTATTTATAGCTGTCAACTGCATGCAATGTCGACTCGTCAGACTGGGACTGTGTCTTTATGTCGCGTGCTATCAGTTTTCGCTGCCACCGCGGGTGCCATGGTAATTATGCAATCAATATCGGGCATGTGGGCGTTTGAGGGGGGCGAATTTGCAACACGCGGGCCGTCACAGGCAGCAGCATGAATTGCGTAAGTCAAACACCGTTGTGTCTGATCTGCAGCCGATTGGCGCAGCAGAAGGCCGCACCCGAAAAAAAAGTTTATAAGTAAGCCTGGAAACAACTCCTCCGTTTACTTCCGTGGAAGAGAGGTTGTTATATAGTTTGCCCGGGGTGCGGGGTTGACAGAACTGCAAGGTGCACGGGTAGGCTCCAGCGTTCCTGAAGATTATTCGAATCGCCTAAGTCCATCCGGCAGCGGACGCAGATCGTCCCGATGAGTGGCGCCGCCTCCGACTCCGCGGCTTATAGGACTCTTTGTCTTCTCTGGCCTCTCATCTTCGCGCTTCCGCCCCATACACCGACGACAGCGACAATACTTCCTCGCTTCTTGGACAGAAAATCCCCTGGCTAGGCTTGAATCCGCATTTATAGCGCTGAGTTGACTGCCCAATATTCGCACCGCCCCGGTATGGCCTCAACCTCAGCCCAGTCAATCGTCCTCCCCAGTATTCATGAGATGTTCCCGAGCACCTCATCCCCCATCGTCGTTCAAATCCATCCCCCGCTGCCGTTCCCCGCAGTCACCATCCTGGCGCACCACCGCCCCCGCACTCGCAGCCACTTCCTTCCTTCTCCTTCGACGTTTTGAAGAGCAATCCTCGAGGCGCCTCCCTAGAGCACATCGCCTCAAGCCACGCCCGTCGGCCAGACGCATCCGCGTCCCATACACATACTCAATCTGGTTATTCGGACGGGGATGCAGAGATGGACGACGTCGACGACGGCGGTGAGTGTGGCGAGGAAGGGAAGAAACACGTCTGCGCGACGTGTGGCAAGCGCTTCAACCGTCCCAGCAGCCTGCGGATCCACGTCAACACGCACACAGGCGCTACACGTAAGTGCTTCATTTCCCGGTACAGCGATTCCTCTTTTCGGCACGATCTCATGTTCTTCTGAATTCTTGTAATTCTATGAATCTGACCATCTTCCAGCCTTTCGCTGCCCACATCCGTCATGCGGACGTGCGTTCAACGTCAACTCGAACATGCGACGCCACTATCGTAACCATGGCAGCCCCGGGTACAATGCCTTGCCCTCCTCATCCCCATCGGCCCACACCTTTCCAGCCCAGACCCCGTCGTCTATAAAACCAACCTCGCTGCCAAATGCCTCGTGGAACGCGCCAGCAAATATTCCCCCGCCATCTGCTCCGATCTCGCAACGTTCTTACCTTTCCTCGCCCCAGCAGCGGGTCAGCAACGGCACTTCATTGCCCGTGGGCACCTGGAGCGCGCCCAAACGGTATTCCGAGAGCGATGTGCGAAGCGAGCGCCGGTAGTATCCCTCCTCGTCTCATTTGCTTAGCTGTGAAGGGCGTCGTTGTTCGCGGCATCTGCACATTCGATGAACATACACGAAGTCAAATGTAGTGTTATTACTGTAAACTTACATTCTTGAACCAATAACCCAAGGCTCACTCTTGAGAAGCGTCCTCTGACCACGGTTGTCTCTGTGAAATACGAAGCACGGAGGAGTTCTCTCCCGCGTCGACCTGATGGGGTCACTGCCTGTACATTCCTGTCTTCCCACCAAGGGCAGGCAAATTTCTTCGTGCTAAGCGGCTTGCTGCTTGCATTCCCGCTACTCATCACTGCTTGTGCCATGGAACGCTTACCGCGTCGATCCTTGGACATCGTACATCTGGCAATGGGCGTGAAAAGAGAAACCTTTCGATGAAGAGAATTCTATTCTTGAAGTTGCGAGGTAATCGCGGTGCTGTCTAGGCATCATTGAACGGAGGCCACGCTGATCCGCGTTCCCTGCTACTTAACGCTGCTTCTTTCCCTAAACGCCCAGCAGCGTCAGCAGCATGGACTTTTCTGGATGCATGGATGCAGAATCATGATTCCATTGACTGACTGTTGACGCACCGACAGGTAGCAGCCCCCCACCTCCCGGGCGGCGTTTGTCTGGAGAGATGGCGCGAAAGAATAGAGTACCTAAACCGGTGTGCATCGGCACACGAGGGCCGCGGACGGTTGCGTAGCGCCGGGGCGCCGCAGCTAGTGGCGCTTAGAAAGTTGGCCTCCGTTATTAATGCGCTGGTACCGCACTGCTAGCGGTTTAAGGGCGTAAGTCCTGTTCGTTCTCCGAGGGAAATTCTGTATCCGTATCACACTAGGCACAGCGCGTGCTTGCCCGAGGCGGGGAAGGGAGTACCAAAGCACAGATAAGTCATCGGATCAGATTGGATGAAGTAACTTATCTAGGTGTCAGCTAGGACTCGGAGTAACTTTAAGCATGTTTGACGCACAGGGGATCAAACTGCATGCATTTAACCCTAGTTTCTAGTATGCCGGAGACGCCAGAATGAGTTTGGGTTTGAATTTGAAATTGATAGAGTGAAAATGACCGTCGGCCGGCGGCGGGCTGTCTCGGGCTGTCCTGAACATTACTTTGAAGGCCACCGCCGCGATTTGCGGAGGAGAATCCACCCAGGAAGACCAGGGACGTCGTGCGGGTTGGCAGACGACAAACCAGGTGGAGCGTTACTAAACGCGAAATTTACGGGGGTGGAGGGTACACGCTCAAAAGAGACAGACACACATCCCGCACCACTACCGGCGACAACGCTAATGTTGCGAGAATTACCCCTGGTATGTGACGTGCGACAGAAACAGGTAATAATACTGCATCGACGGCCGCAACACTCGCATGGTGCGAGTGCGTGGCTCTATACAATGTAAGCGATTGGGGGATGGGCATGCTGGGAAAAGTGTCTGAGCAGCTGGCAGGCACGGTGGACTGTGTCACCTTATGGCATGGCAGGAGAAGGAGGTTGCCCGGTACATACACCCTCTTCGCTTGCTCTTTCGACAATGTTCTTATCCTCGTTTTGACTCGCCACCCATATCATGCACACTATTATTCATTTGACGCACATGTACATCGGGGATTGGCCTGCGCAGCGTTGCGTGGACGAAGTGATTGCAGCAGAGTCCTGGCACTAAGCCCGAACAAGTGGCGTCCTCAGATCTGTGACGGACGTTATTGGCGTGCTTCTCGATAGAAATGGGAGTAAACGAGGAGCCCACCTATCGAAAGTGAGGCTGCCGCGGTGATTTGAGTCGCGCACAAGGTACCTTGATGCGGGGCTTCTAGATGCTCAAGTAGTCACCGTGATCAGCGTCGCCGCAGACGCTCGTCAGTACGAACTCGGTCCGTTTTAACCTCTGGCTTTATAGCATGCAGCATTGTCCTCGAAGTCGGGAAAGCCTGAGTTCTTTACGAGCTAGATGTTACTGGAGGTGCGTGGGCGACAGTACAAATAAAGTATTGCGTCCGTCCGATGAGTCTTGCCCAGGTTATAGAGCGCATATAAGGAGGACCGGGTGGGGGATTCAAAAAGTTGGATTTCGGCATGCCCGGATTCTGAAACTCCAATGGAATGAGATTGTAGATGAACAAGAATCGATATGCCTTAACTTCGACACTACAAGGTGCCGGACGATTCCAAAATCAGTCATGACACAGGCACAAAGTGACTCTTTCAGCGGTATCGAGACAGTTCCAAAGGACATCTACTTTCGAAAGAAATCTTACCTAGGTAACACGAAATCTTGGACTTGTCTCGCTTTCTCCTGTGTCTTTGGACCACTAACCGGGTTCGATATGTGGGACCGTAGGATGAAAGAGAAGTTTTTTCCGAGTCAGTACGAGTCATCAAGGAAGTTCTTACGAGGCCCAAGGATTGAGTCCAAGTAAACGGCTTCCAGAGGTCATGGAAAAGAGGGATGACACGGACGGGTGCTGTGGCAGAGCGGGCAGTGTCGTCGGTGGTATAGATTAGACCGGAGAACGCGACTATCGCGTTTGTATCACTGAATGAACCAGACCAGACGTCGCATCTTATCGCCGATCCCTGTCTGGGGTGAAATGACTGCGAACTAGGAAAGATGGATGCGGGGCTGAATCAGGGCCGAATGCAAGGCTTGCCGGTAGAGGAGAAGATTAGGGCAGGTCAGAAGCGCCTGCGTTCCGAAAATGCTGGGGCGCGCGGAGGTGTACTTAAGCGGCGCTGCGGGAGGCGGGTGAGTGGCTGAAGCTGTGTGCGTTTGTTTGTGTGACTGAGTGACGAGCGGAACAATGTGGCGGTGTTTGATTACTGTACATACTGTCCGCGCAAATAATATTCGTTGGAGTCTGCCATCTGGATTCTGGACTAGTCTGGATGCTTCATCCCTCGGCAATCACAGATCAATATCGATCAATTCCCATATCTGATATTCCGGCAATAACCGGATCGGTATTTTCGGTTTTATGTTGGATTTATGTACTGTACAATAGCTACAAGCGTAAGAATACTTCAAACAAGTTCGTCTTCAGTGCATGTCGCGCTATGAGTTCTTGTAACCTCCCGGTTTATACCTAACCGCGAAATCAGAATCGCCGTTCATCATGTTGAAAAACTGCTGACGGACCATTGCCAACCCACAGCAATAAAAGGCAGTGCGAAACCGAAGCCGAGGTAGGCAATCATCTTTACTGCGAAGCGGCCGCGGTTCTCATAGCTAAATGGTATATTCTGCGCACATCAGCACTACGTACAGCAGGAGTGAGAGTTTGATGTACCCTGTACTCAGCGGCATGATGCGCCATTCTCTGGCCAGTCAGGGAGCGCAGAGCGCCGGGCTTGGGAATCGCTCTCAAAGCAGGGCGCAAGATTGTCGACATTGGTGGGTGGATAAGGAATAAAGGAAAAAGATGCATACAGGACCCATTATATACTAGCAGCACTCCTGTGTGGTCGAGGCAGGGCGGAGGTCTAGAGGGTCGGACCTCGGCCTGCCATGGCCCATCTACATTCGAAATGGGCGGGAATTGATCCGCCCGGCGCCTGCTGTCATGATCAAGTCATGATCGGAAGGATAGAAAACCAAGTACAAATGCCATGTCTTCTGTGATATTCTACAGATAGTTGGTGTAGGCGAATGCCACAAGTAGAACCCAGTAAGTGGATTGTGTTTCGCATCAGAGATCACTCATCGGCACGATACGCTGCCGATATCGGCATTCTCATGTACACAGTGCCATCACAGGCCAGAGATTTCAGGGGATATCAGAGGCGGCTAGAACAGACCAAGTTGTACATGAAAGATGCGGAAACATCAATCTGGACCATGTCTGGAAGCTCAATGGCACCACCTCCGATCTCGGGCCGCGGAACCCGAAAGGCGAACGTTCTAGGCTGGAATGAATTGAGATCGGCAATGCTTGACACCTCCGAGTCCTAAAGCGCTGTGGCTCGATAAAGTCTCTCTTTCACGAAGAACTGCAGTAGGCACAGAATCCAGCTGTCCCAGAATAATTTACAGTCAGAACTTACAACCTGTACTACATTCATTGCTTCTCTATGAATAGTTGAATATTCGAGCACACCGAGCATGTCGGTGGTTTGCGGCATCAGGATACCGCTTTTCTTGCAAGGGGATGTAATATTCCGAACGCTTGTCCGGGTATCCAAAATGGATACCTCTGCGGACTCGTACCCCCTAGGGTTATAGACCGTTGGATCAGGCTACAACAGCCAGATCACTGGTCAGTCTAGAACCGATAAAGGGATGATCCACAAACCACTCTCAGACCGCCGCTGCTGCCACGCCCGTGATATTCCGGAATGAGTGTGCTGCTAGAGTCCACCGTGGTGGTTTGCATGATTTCGATAGTAATCTGATCAAGCGTTAGGCAAGGTTTCTGAGGCGGGTTGCAATTGCAACTAAGAATATATATCCGTACATGAGGTGTTCCAGGCCGGCTGCTGAAGTCGGGGGTGCACGGACGGCTAGGTGTGTCCCATTTTGAGGTGGGGATGGGGGACGGCGCGCGAAGGACCTCGCGGTGGGCGGAGCGGGCGTTCAAGCTACCAACCTCAAGCATTTGAAGTTTGTTCGGTATCCGGGCCAGTACGAAACTCACGAAACAAGCATGGAGTTCGTATACACTAGATCATTGAGTCAACCATCAGTTTTCGCGCAAATGAGCGCGGATAACCACATCGCCTACATTGAGCAAGGAAGGTGTATAGCGCAAGCCAGACGACTAGACGGAGTATTCATTTCTCTGGAAACTTCCAAAGTGGAAGGATTCGATTCGCTCACAGTTGTGTTGCATGGTCTGAAACTGGGGAGGGGTCAGCTCTGAGAACCACAGCAGTGAGATTTAGAATGACATACACTGATCACCACGGCCACAGATGTCATACTAGATGTATCATGCCAATGAAAATCCGACATCCGTGAAAGGGTTCTGAAACATGATTCACCTCGTAATCAACCCAGTTTCTATCGTAACAATCAGACTCAGAACCACTCGTCGCGGGAGAACAGGACTTACGAATCGTCCAAGAGACCAACCGATGTATCAGCTTTTCGCCCCTTCATTTCCCACAGAGTCAGCACTCCCAAGGACTGTGGGGACCCCTCAAACCTGGTACGATTCTCACCTGGGAAGATTATACGCCGAGTACATACGCCTTAAATAGACGCACATGGATGCGGCGATGATGAGGTCGAGCGCGGCGCCGACATTCAGCGCGCTCGTGATGAGCCATCCGTATTTGTCTTGAAAGACAAAGTAGTCCGGCTCTCGAGGGATATCGAGCAAAGCCTGTGCAGACGCGGCCATGCCGCCTATGAAGCGGAGCAAGCAGAGGACCCAGCAGAGGATGCTGAGGTGTGGACGCCCAGACATGATCCGGAGACGGTAGGCAAAGAAGCTCTGGTGTTGTAGTGGCATATTGATGAGAATTTATCGATAGAGAGGAAGAAAAAGATACGCACCTGGACCAGCGCGGTGATCAGCGTCTCGAAAATGGGCGTGAGGGACAATGAATAAGTGTTTGCCGGCTTTTCTTGTTCGGGCACACCTGCAAGGACGATGGTGAAGTAATAGATGGCTTGGCATGCTGCTATTGCATGGCCCAGCTCAAGCAACCTTCGGAGTCCAGGACGTAAGGATCAATATGAGGGACTCAGGGGGAATGCAACTCACATAACTACTCCAACCTGTTCGTAGTTGAGTTCATCAAAGGATCCATATCATACTGGAAACCTCGAAGCACGACGCACCAGTAATTTGAGCTCGGTTTTGTCGGCCTGACAGTTCTGAAAGTACACATATCCCTGCAATGCGACCACGCCAAACATGACGAGACTGAGGAACACGCCAACCTCCATGGCGCCCAGGATGGCAGGAACATCAAGTCCATAGGTGAGCATCACGTCGAAGATACGTCAGTAAACGGGCCTGCCGAGAGGAACCGAATGAAGGAGGACGCGAGGGAATGGAATGGAAAGTGCTCAAGACTGGAGAGGGTGAAGGAAGATTCCAGGAAGTCTTACTGCCTCGTCACTGATATATACACTGCAGTGGGGTATCCGCATCTTGACAGATAATCAAGGGAGAACAGAGCCTGAGAAATGTTCAAATCAATTTGAAATCAATCCAGGAAGACAGAGACGAAGCTGATCATGTATTCCATGAAGCTGCAAACCGTGAATGGGGCTCCGATCGGTGCGCCGGTTCACACCAAGGAGGCGCTCAGTTAAGAGTCCCCAATGCCACGCTGTTTGGACTGGGTGAAGAGATGATGATGAGTCGATTCTCGAAGATCGCAATATTTGAACATACATGCATGGACATACCAAAATTCTCATGATATATCCAACTTCTGCTCGTCCTCTCTTGTATACATGATTCCGGCAGTTGAGATGTCATCACAGACGATGTTGATGCGACATTGCATCGAATGACAGCTCAACATCAGTGGCGAGCTGAGACGAATGGGCGCTCGGTGACAGTAGCCTATAAACATCAAATCATGTTGCCGCATCAACATTCACAAGAGAACTCTCGACCCATAGTGATTTCTTTTAATCCTGGAAGAAATATTAGAATTGGCAACACCGAGTAGTATCAAAGTATGGGCTCTTCTGCTCGAGGAAAGCAACGAATGTGGCGATTTTTCATGTTCTCGCGCGGGTCGGATCGTTGGTCGTAGCTGAGCGGGAGCGTTAATTCGTGAGTAATATACGTATCTGTAACTCCGTTAAAGTACATCTTGGGTAGTTCAAGAGGCCGGAATCGCTGGAATACCCTGAAAATTTACAGGGCAAAGGTATTCGGATGTCTCATGCGCTAGGCACTCATCGCATCTTGGCTTTGAGAGTTTTGGAATCCGTGATCTCTGATCAGGGGAGGGCTTCGGGAGGGCTGAATATAAGATATTTCTGTTTTCGCGCTGAGACGGTTGCTCTTGATCACAGCGGGAAGACATACGGAGCACTTACCATTGAACTCGCGCCGCGATGAGACAGCGGGACGTGACTCGGCGTGGCGCGGTATGGGAGGGTAGGTAATGATGGTATGTGGTCACTGGTGAAGATCTTCTTTGATCGATAGCCGAAATAAGCGGGCGATGGTCACCGCTTCACCCAACGAACGTCGCACCGTCACGACACTCGCACGACGTGCCTCATCCGATTTGTGTCTGCTACGACTCACGAGAAGCGAGAAGTCCTTGCTGCTCGCTTCTCAAACGCTCATGACGATGGCTGGCGATTGCGGACTCTCCCTATCGTTTGACGGGCATCCTGAAACCGACGCATCGCATCGCCTCAAAGGCAGGCAGCGCCCTTGATTTCCCATGACTGGCGTCGCTCTCACATCAACGCCGACAGAGAGTCATCATCAATCCAGTCTCTTCATAAGCTAGCCCGAAGATAATGTACCATGTAAAACGTGCCCACTTCTCTCGCCGGATATACATGTCGTCGCTCCCCGATGCGCTCTCTGCCTCTGCGAAGAAGAAGACGTGCCCCGTGACGGGCAAATCGCACGAGTACCAGGCCCCTGCGCCAGGCGACGTGCGCTCGGTGTGCCCCGCAATTAATACAATGGCGAATCACGGGTATCTGTGCGTGTTTTTCAGTCGACGATCAAGCGCTGGCCTAACCTCGAATGCCCCCCGCAGCCCCCGCGATGGAAAGGACATCACTCCATGGATGATCGTGAACGGTCTGCGAGCATGCTACCGTTTATCCGCACCGCTCGCGGCATTCCTCACCGTCGGCGGGTGGTTCCTCATCGGGCGGTACGCCCTCCGTGCCATTTCGCTGGGCGACTTGGGCGTGCACGGCGGCGTCGAGCACAACGCCAGCGTAGTGCACCGCGACTGCCCCCCTGGGCAGAAAGACGCGCCGATCCAAATCGTACCGGCGCTCGTAGAAGAGTTTGCTGCAAGCGTGGTGGAGGCGGCGTCTGCACGCGTGGGGCGGAAGCTGAGAGAGGAGGAGACACTCGTCACGGACGCCGACATTGTGGCGACTCGGATACGGCGCGAGGAGCAGTCCCCCGCTCGACGCGATGCATGCAGAGATCGCGCGTGGGGAGATGGCCATTATCCTTGGGGTTTGGGCAAAAACTGCGAATGGTGAGGAAGGCGTGCCGTTGCCTTGGATGCGCCTGTGGCTTAGTCATGAGCGGCTGCCGGATGGATGGCGCCTGATCATACGGAGACGTTGCGTGCGGTGGTGAAGCGCGCGACAACGCTGCGTACGAGGATGAAGAAGACCAAGACACAGGAAGCAGTTCCGGTCAAGAAGTATTAGCGAGTGAATCTGTGAGTATTGTGACACTTATGGTATTGAACCTGTATTTCAGCCTAATTATATATCATGAATTCATGGAAAGTGCGAATTCTGTACAGTGGAAAGGAGAATGTTCAAATGGAGCAGTCACATGATCATCAAATATTCGCATACAACGCGTCGCCTGAAGGTGTCTTTCGTCGTCCGGCGACTGTGCAACCACAAAAATATCTCAGCCCGAGCTGAATTCTTCTCATAGAAAGCTGACCATCTATGCGGTAAGATACAGGGCACGATACGACTAGAGACAGAGTTCTCGCGGTTATAAGTAACTACTTTGCCTGCTTTCAGTGCCTCGGACGCTGATCGTAGTGGTCCAGAACTCTGAGGTCAGATCGATGAGAGCTGGATCTCGGCCCCCCTGCTGTGTAACTGCCGCTGGTTCATATACTTCCTGCCTTCCACTT
>QVIE01001537.1:0-10847 GCA_013387415.1 Panellus pusillus | reverse complement strand
AATGATGAGCTGGCATGTCAACGCTACCCAGAGTAAGGCTGGCCTATCATGCTCGACGCGAGACCATCTGAAGACTGCCAAGTGGACACATCAAGGGAACACCGTGGAAGGCCCAAGTCGGTCGAGGAGCTGTCGCACGCGCCACCATGGTCACTACAGTTCCGAGGACTTGCGCAAAGACCAAAGTTACGCAGACATGCAGTCGAGAGAGGGTCTAGAAAATTAATGAGCGCATGAAGAAACAGGCAGTCAGAAAGGATTACCTGCAACAGAATCATCCCTAGACCGACACCTTGAACTGCATCAAGTACTCCCAACCACAACCAAAGTGACAGCGCTACATGTGGTCCGCCGTCTTTTCCAGCCCAAGGAAGATACCACGCAATGGAGGAGGTACCCCACAGTATCTGGCACCATCTGGGAGCCCCAAGACCCACGGCAAACACAGGCAGAAGCCATGTGTGTGTTTTGCTGAAATGTGTGAGGACCAGGAGTATTGCGCTCCACACCCCGATGAAGAATGCTAGAATCAGGAGCAGAACCTGCCATTTGGGCACGGTAGTACCCCACAAGAAAGACCAGTTGCGACCATAGGGCTAAGAAGTCGTCCGACTCGATAAGCAGAACAAGCAATCTAAGAGGACGACTCACTCCGCTCAGCCAGTAATCACGCAATACCTCGGAGATTAAAAACCAAATGACCAGCTTGCGGCGGAAAAGGGAGGCTAGGAGGTCGTGAACCGCCGGAGGTGCTTGGCGATAGTAATCTGCGTGGAGATATAGTATGAACAAGGGAAACAAAATGAGTGGTAAAGGGCACTTACCGGGCAGGCCATACAACATCAGAATCCCAAACAAGAGACAAATTGCGGACAGCGGCCAAACAGCTAAGCACATGTACCAGGACGGGACGTAGTTGGCTGTGACATTATCAAGTGTGTTTCCCAGTACCATAGGGCAGCAACCCAGAGCTGTTGGCTGCCTTGCACGATGCACGCCCTCAAAACCCAAACTTCCGTGGCGGCGCCTGCTTCTTCTCCGAAGTTCAGCCCGAAGAAAGCGAAGGCTGCCGCCGAGGCTATGGAGTAAAACCAGGTAGCCACTTCTGCGATGATTAGGTGTGCAGGAAGAATTTTCGAGGAGACAGAAGGTAAGCCGATCAAGAGGAAGGCTATCGAGAAGCAGAACCAGGGCAAACTAAGAACCTGTACAAGTGATCGGCGTCACAAAGTGAGTTGCGTGTATGAAATCGGCGAACGCACATAGATAGACGGCCGAAGCGGAATAGTGGGTACCATAACAGAGATCCTGCCAAGAAGAAGCCTCCCAGAATATAAAGATTGGTGTTGTTCTGATAATTTTTTCCCGTCAAAAGAGTGATCTGGTAGCTTGTGGCGCTGATCATCTGCAAAAGAGTGAGCAGTGCCGTCGATCCATAGAGGAGACTTCAATGGCTCACCTGACCGAGCCCGATTACGATCGTGTACAGTGGCCAACCAAATAATTCGCGCGCCATGAATATCTGGAGGCGTGTCATTGGCACAGCATCCTGCAGTTCTGGCGGAACAGAGTCATGGTAATCGACAACAGGGAAGCCGCTCATGCTGGGAGCTATGACTCGACATGAGATGCGTTCCGCACATGGGACACCAACATACATGTTGGCCTGGAATAAATCGACGGATCAGGTGAGCCCCAGATCGAATCTCGCTTGGAAGAGCGGAGGCTCTCAGCAGTCGATATTTTGTCCTTGCGCACTTGCTCGAAGAACTTTTCTTCGCTTTTCATCAGAAATCTCTCGATGGATAGCTCGTGCTCCGAATTTTTGGCGTCGAGCATTTCTAGTCTGTGAACGAACTCAGCCGCGACACCTCCATCTGCGTCAGTGAACTTGATTCCGCGTGAGCAGCAGATTACGGAATTGTGATGACACATACCGAGGCAATGGCTTTGTTCAGAGGCGAGCTCGCTTTCTCATCGACAATGGACGAAATGGAGGAGATAGAAGAGGATCGATCGCGGGCGGCGAATGGCCGAGCCAAGTCATCCGCCCGGTCGACGAAGGGATCAGGAGCGTGCCGCTGATCCCGAGCTATCGTTCGGTTGGCCCGTTCCATGAAATTGTCAAAACCTTCGGGCCTCTCCGAATCCGAGTCGATGTCCGAGGCGCATCCGAACCATATAAACGACCTGGTACATGCAGTTCTCCTGGCGTAAGTGTATCTTGGCTCCATTGGCTGGGATGGCGCGCTGTGGGGTGGCGGCTGTGGTCATCCATGACACTCTGGTTATCCCAGTCCGGCTGAGAATCGTTCGCTTGTGACACTGTATCCCAGTTTGCAGGATGTGCCACTGGAGTGAATCCGCTGCCGTCACAGTCAGACTCGCGCCACGCATTAGCACCTGCATTCGCTCGGCTGACAAGGATGCTCCGCCGGTGAAAATCTTCAGTGCGTTGTCGCCATTCAACAACTGGGAAGCGCTGGAGTGCCGAGCGGGCACGGAGGATAGCCCGTTCATCTTCGGTCGACTTCAGGGCCATCTTGATCGTCTTCGTCAGTTGCGATAACATATGTGCCGTCGCGCTTGATTCCACTGGATACCACTGGGAAAGATGAGACAATGCACGCGGTCGAATGGTTATTGGAAGCTTACCCAGCCCGGCATGAGACCCAAACCACCAAGACGACTTCCAACACCGAGGGCGCCTTTCCTCCCGAATTCTACTGCCACGAGACCGAACGGTTCATCCCGGGACGGGATCAGTGCAAAGTCGGCGCCGCTGAACAGGTACGGTGGTAGGGCTGTGAATTCGGGCTTGGAATAAACGCGGCCGGGATAAAGAACCATCAGGCGCGCCAGCTTCTCTGCCGCGAATCTCCCGTACAGATCAATGACAGGACCGACTGCGATCAGCTGAATGGAGGGGCGTTTTTCGAGCCTTCGACGTGATCAGACAAATACGTGAAGAATGAAAAGATACCAAAGCTTACAGAGATGGCATTACATCTGCGATAAGATCGACACCTTTCTGCTTCGACCAGCGACCAACGAAGACGAATAAATCCGATTTTGGATCTTGCGTAATACGAGCCCACTCCTGAGCCTGACGCTTGTGCTCCGGTCTCGCAGCCTCGGCCACTTCGTCAATATTCACATCCTTTGCCTTGGTTGCGTGCTCATCCAGTGCCGCAATATCACTGGGGTCCGGATTCGGCAAGGAATCGACATGCTTGAGCGTCCACAGGGCAGGATACCGGGCCCAACTACGTTTGCCATACTTGTCCGAGACACCGGCAACACCGACACTGTTCTGGTGGACACTGATATACGATGCTGCTGCATGCAACAAGTTAAACGTGTTCCCAAATTGGACGTACTTGATGCAATGCTCCTTGCTCAAATTGAACGCGGAGCAGACCTCTTTCATCTCGTCCTTGGTTCGCAGAGGCCAGAGCCCTTGGAACTCCGCATTGTGCAAAGAAAGACAAGCGGGAATGACCTTTGGAAGGAGGTACAGGGGAGCAAGAGATCCATGATAGTCGTTGATGTGGTAGATGTCGATTGTAGGGCTGCGACGAATGGTGGCGGCGATTGCTTGGTTCCAGGTCGAGTAGAAGATAGCAGAACTGAGATCGTCCATACGGGCAGGATACGGATCAGCTTTGGTTTGTGCGCGGAATACGGGACTGTCGAGGATGACGTATGTGATGTTGTCGAGGACGTGGGTCTCTACCTCGATGAGATACGGTTCGCCGAAAATGATGACCTCGATGGGTTCCGCGGGATCACCAGCCGGATATTCAACGTCTTTGACCTTGGGCACGACCCACACGAGATCTACGTCCGTCATGGCTTTGCCCATCAGACTAGACATGACGCCAAGACCGCCAATCTTGACTTTGAGCTTCCAGTCGATAATCTCGTACTCCAAAGTCGCAATGAGGACTTGACGACGCTTGTTCTTATCCTCCGGCCACCCAATGATTTCGGAATTTCTGTGCCCATGCATAGCCTCGGCAACAGCAGATTTTTCCGCCAAATCTGCGGTCGATCCGTTCTTGGACATGTTGAAAATAGGAAAATAATGCTTGTGGTTCTTCGTTTTCACACCATACTGATTATGCTTGATGCGGTAGAACGTCCGCATGAAGATGAGTACGGCGGCAGTGGCAGTGATGAATGGGATGGCGAGAAGTAAGGCATAGATGACGGCACCAAGGATCTGCTGTCCTCGGGGCTCCAGACTCCAGGACATATCAGCGTCATTGACCAAAATAGCCCAGGATACATAAGGCGAAGGGGGGGCAGACATGTTAAGGTAAGTCGGTGCTTCAGTGTTGGGTGGTAAGCGGTCGAGAACCCCGTCTCCGTCGACATCGCCGTAGTAGTAGTCGTCCGTTACGTCGAAGACATTGAGCTGAACGTATGCAGGCCAAGCTGTCATTATTTCCAATTCCCAGAGACCATCGTCATTCAATGAAAAGGTGTTGGGGAGACCTGCATCAAAGCCGAAACTATTGTATGGCCCACGAGCGAGGAACCGCGGAACCCGACGCGAGCCACCGGAATAGTCATAGTCCGCATGAGCAACGCTAGCCACCGACAATGTGGCCGAGCTCCAGTCTGATGAATATAGAATGTTAGCGGTCAAGATCAAGACCGTGGCAAAACCTTACATTGAACCATGATGTGATCCCCATCCCAAAAATTGGACGAATTTTGGAATACGGTTTTGTCGATGGTGGTGGTATTTCCCAACTCGTCCAGTTGGACCATTCTTGGCCGTAATTCGCAGAATATCGGAATAGCTCAGCACCAAAAGCTTGATGAGTGTAGCTGTACTGGCCGTTGGCGTAGGTGAACACAGTGCTGTTGTAGTCATTTTCCGGGAACACCATCACATTGTTGGATTGTCCTTTCCTGAGTAACAAGGTATCGACGGCCTGTTTGAGAAATGTCAGATAGAACGGGAAGGATACGGAGGCTGACGCGTACGTTTGTAGCCACCCCCGCCGAAGACGTGGCATTGTCCAATTTGATAGTAAGGACGCCATCGGCAACGTTGGAAAGTGTCGCAGACCATGCCCACACAGAGACGTCAGACCCCGATATTTTCGGGGTGACGGTCGACGTTACATTGGCACAGCTGGCGCTCCCAACTGAGATATCTCCACCTTGACCCGAAGACGACAAGTTGAAGGAAAGTGCCTTGGTCACCGAACTGCACGACATGACCGTATTGAACTCGAGAGTGATATCGATGGTACTGCCGTTCACACCCGAGTTTATGCGTGCGTCATGTCCAGGAGAAAATCGCGTCAAAGCCGGCGTCGGTGCGGTCCATTGATCGGTGGGACCAGTGCTTTGAACCCCCAGGGATCCAACGACACGCTACCCAAGCAGCCAAAATACGGAGCTTTGCTGTTGTTGTAATACGAGGACAAGGAGGCCGCGAGCGTGTATTCCTCGAACGGATAGAATAGGTTGCGAACGACAACGCCTGATTGGAAAGGTGAGGAAATCCACAATGATTCTGAGCAGTCGTAAGTCGACGTGGTGCTGGCGTTCTCGTTGGTGTAGAGCATCCAGACGACATCATTGTACTTTCCAGACAGAGTCTGGTTCGGACTCGTCAACCCGGCCCTCGACACGGACCAAAGGCCCATCTCGGTGGCGACACCGTCGCTGCCGGGACGTTGGATATCGTATGTCCAGTTGCCTAACTGCGTGAGAGCGAAACCATCCTGAAGCGCCCCATATGTTTTCCTCAACTGCAAAAAGCGAGAAAACAGTCGCCGACTTTCGGCGGTGGGATCAAAGTGGTCCAAGGCGTTCCAATCATCGTTGCATCCAATAAGGGCCTTGGTGATTGGAAAGTTGTAATACTGATCAGAACCCACTGCATAGCATCCATGTCGCTTCCAAGCGTTGGTAGCGGTCATCGCTTGACGACTTCGAAAGGAACGTTGAACAAAATGGTAAAGTTCGACTGTAGCCGAAACGCACCCGTAGAGATAATTAGATGCGGTGTTGTCAAAAACATACAAAGATTGTTCCTCCCCGTAGTAGTACTATAAAGATCGAGTGAGATTGACCGTTCGTTCTTCAAAAGAAAGGACTGATTCACCAAGGGCATGCCAGGCATGACGAGATTACTGATGAAAGTAGCCAAGACACTGATTTGAGAGCCGTTCTGCAGACCGGGCCAGCGGAAGACATCAAAATTGCTGGTCCCAAACAAGTGGCGGGGATCCACATCCCCTGTGTGAGCGTTGATGAAATCATTGTCGACAAACATCTCGTTCCAGGCTGTGATGAAGTTGGTGTCGAGATCGTAAGCAGCGAGTAGATTGCCGTCCATTCCTGGGGGAAGTCATTGAATAGGGCATTGTTTAGCGTTAAAACTTACATACCCAGAAATCTCGTGAGCGAGCGATAGATAGAGTAGTGGAAAGCCGCGCCGTCCAAACAATTCAAGCCAGTGTCGCGCATGAAATATTCACTTGCAGAGGAGGAGAGATTAGCAGCAGCGGTGAAGGACGATGGCAGTTGAGTTGGGAGCCGCCCGCGTCCTCTGAGGAAGAGTCAGTATCATAGACGGTGACGCAGAAGCACTATTATCAGCGTACAGATAAATGGACCCGAAGGTGTTCCCGCCGGTAACCTCCCCCGAGATGTAGAAATTTTTCTTGCCAAGGTTGGATGCGCAAGAGCGAGTGCCGGATGCCCACTCCGACAGCGCATTGACGGTCACTTGTGTAGACTTGTCAATACGAATTGCATCGACGTCCAGAGCTGTGATGAGCATGCAAGAGAACACTTGGAGTTTGGCGATAACTGAAGGCTTCCACTCGCGGAGACGATCCTGGACCGAGGCGAATTTAGACAGTTGGCGCTGGTAATCCGGGTGAACTCCAAAGGCTTCGGTATCACCATACTGATCGAATTCGGACTCGAGACATCCGTTCGTGTCGAGTGTCACCGCCGAACCGTCGTCGCCCCAGAAGTCCGGCATAACACAAGAAGTATTGCGCGTTGAAGATGTCTAGAGTGCATCGGATCAGAGGTTCTCCCCCCCTGCGCTCCTGTAACGTACCGTGAAATCAGCATACTCGGTGAAGCCCCAGGGTATGAGTGGGGGATTCTTGTATATGACACCATGTTCGTTCAGATCAAAAGGAGCAGTCACATTTAAATAGCTTCAACACGAGGTATGAGCATTCCAAGATGCCCGAGAAAAGACAAAAGACGCGTACCCGTCAAACCCAAGAAGGTCACCCATGGTTCCAACGGTCAAATCACACATGAAGTACATGCCGTGTGCGTGAATTTGGTCGACTGCATCTACCCAGTCATCAATGGTCCCGTAATGAGGGTCCAGCACGGTGAAATCAAGGGGAGAATAACCTATGGGAATTAATGGAGATTCCGGGGTATTCGAGACTACTCACTGTCTGCTTGCCAGAGCATGTTCAAGTAGGGAGTGCCCGAAATGTAGATAATCCGTATCCCCATGCCATACAGATAATCAAGTTTGGCAACGAGACCTTTGAGGTCCCCACCCGTCCGTAGTTGGGTCTCTCTCCAGTCCGTCTCGTACATGGTCCCGAAGAAATCATTGTTTGAAGGATCTCCGTCGGCAAACTTGTCTAGGAGCACAGTGTAAACGGGCAGCGAACGCCAATTCTACAGGCATATGAGAGTGTAAAAATTGAATGGATGCACATACTCACCTCTGGAGAAGGAGTGTATGTGGTATTAGATCGAGTAGTTGTGTAGTCTGTTGGATCGGAAGCATCCTGGTTGACGTTCAGGTTATAGTCGACGAGGTCTTCGCGATACGGAGAAGCAGCTACGAAGGAAAGTAAGGAGAGAGCTAGCGCGGCGCAAAGCCGCATGGTGGAACGTAAGAAAGGTGAGTTAGGGCAGGATAGCCCGTTGGTCGGAACACGAAACCTCGGATTTCATTTCCAAAAATAATATACGGGGTGTCAGGAAGAACTATTGGGAATTGCTGCGCAAACGCCGAACGGAACGAAAAGCTCCACTGCGATTGGAGACAAACCAATCTAGAAAAGCCGACTCTGGAGTTGACTAGGAGCTGCAGAATGCAAGGCAGAGTCTTCAAAAGTGAGCGAGAGCCACGGGATGTTCGATTCTATTTTTTGGACGCAAAAAATAGAAACGAGTTCGCAAATAGACCGGCTACGGATGTCCTTTGCGTCCTTTTGCGTCCCAGAGCAGGGATTAGCCATTGGGGATGACAACTGTCGGTTGAGAAGGAACAGTCAAATTGAGCTCCTCCTCCGACGGAGGTGATCCGTTGAAGTTGAAATATGCGTCTTCGGGTCGAATAATATTCCTTTTAGTCCTCATCGAATGCGCGACGTCCAGTGTCGAGAAACCGCAACCTGAACAGCAGAGGTGGTGGGTATAGTGGGTCAAAAAATACTTGATGCGTAATCTGAGGCTTCTCCTGGTCTGGGTCTGACAGTGACGAGAGGAAGGACATGTTGCGCCTAGGACGGCCCACTCCCTCATGCAAACATGTGTTCCAAGTTCTCCGTGGCCAGCGCCGTGGCATCCGTATGAAAGGAAACCAACTACTCTCGAGGAACTCTGAAAAAGAGCGTGAGCTGCTCCTCAAGGTAGCCAATCCATCTCCGCTCCCCTGTCGCAGTCCCGTTCAACGTCTAGAAAACAGGAACTCGAGGCTCAATATGAGCTCGCAAAAACACGTCTCGCAAAAGAGGATGAGGCGAAGCGGAAAGCCGGCACTGACCATATGCATCGCCCACCGAAGCCGGAATCGGCCCCGACGCGTCCTCGGAATAGTGTAGCCTCCACCATGTGGGGGGCCGCCGTCAGCAAGGAAGATCAAACGAAACTCGCGTCCCATGGAATAACATCTCGTGAGCGCGCCCATCCATCCTCCAGAGTCTAACCGGCTCACAAAGTCACGTCCAGTGGACGAGCTGCAAGCAGCTTACCAAGAAGCCGAGGCAGACCTGAACCGCCCTCCTTACCCATCCGTCGAACGCCTGCGTCCTCGGCTCCAGCTTGCTTACCAGTTGTACAAGTCAATACCCCAAACACTCGGAAGAAAGCAGCGCGATTGAGCATGTGTATTCTGGGGCAGCACTGTATAGCAACTAATGATCATCCGAAAACTCTCCCTCCTCCTCGTTCCAGCCCAGCGTCGAAGGGGCAATGCCCAGACGCATCAGCATCGTACCCATAGTCTCTTTCGGCTTCTCCTCCTCCATAGCCTCCCCGCTCTGCTCGGTCGCATGTTCAGCATCCTGGCCGGTGGTCGAGGAGGATTCATCCCACCCGGCCTCTCCGGTTTTGACTCGCTTGCCGCCCGAGTCCTCCGACCACCCCCAGGAATCCTCGAACCTCCTCTTCGAAGACCCCGACTCCCCCTTCCCCCAGTCATCGCCGCCCGAAACCTCGCTATCCTTGACAAGCCCCCACACCTCCCACGCAACCTCCCTTCCCGCCTCGGTCCATTTCTTTACCAAAGCCTCCAGCGTTTCCTCCTCGCCCTCTTTCTTGATCTTAATCGCTCGCTTCAGGACCTGCACCTTGCTCTCCAATGCTTGTATCGTCGGCGTCTGGCGGACGGAGGAAGGAAGCGACGCAGAAACAGTCACAGAAAGAGGTGATTTGAACTGCCCCGCCGCCCGTTGAGTACGATGTCTCTTCTTTGGGTCGTGATCAATACGCGGTGGTTCGATGGACGGCGCTTCTGCCGGCTCCGACGGCGGCTGCGGCTGCGGCTGCGGTTCCGAGGCTTCCGGTTTGATAATCATGGCCGGCGAACGAAACGGCTTGATGAGAGTCATATGCTGTTGTTGCTGAGACTGCAAGGTAAGCCGCTTGGGGTTGGGTGGTTGAGCCGTCTTCTACCAGGGAAATCAGTCGTGGGAGAACATTTTTGGGGGGAACTCGCCATTTCCCCCACATCGCTCTAATGAAAATGTCATTACGGTGGAAATATCACGAAAGGAATAAATACCGTTCCCGCCTCATTCCTCGCGCTTTCTTTTTTTCGACGTTTCTGTATCTTTGCTCTTGTCAAGTGCCAATTCCACAGTCGGAACGTCAATCTGTGAGATCACTTCGGGTTCAATGATCAAGACATTATTAGCATCTTGCATTTCCACCGGCGCCGGCGATATCGTCTCAAGAGGTTTTTGTTCCTGGCAAGTCAAAAGGAGCACTGAGGGAGACAGCTGCAGGACGTGATCCAGCTTCGGCGGAGATGGATGCTCTGCAGACGGAGGAGACCAAGACTCTTGACTCGGGACAGCGACGTGAGCGGTTTCCGTCGGAGTCTGGTTATTGGCGAACAGATCCGACGGGCTTGATGAAGACGGTAACGGACTTGAGCTTGGCAACGGACTGGAACTGGGAGGCAGCTCATCACAGTGCTGAGCGAGGGATTAGTTCACTCAACGAGGATCTACGTCGGCGTTATTACCTGATCATCTTGCCTCAGACTCGACAACGGGCTTGAAGTGGGAAACATGGGATCGGAGTCAACTTCAGACACGGACTGCCTTTCTTAAGCACTATGCAGAGAAAAGCCGGTTAGAACGATCCTACCGGATGCGATTCAGTCTTGTCCGGCGACTGAAGGTCTTCAGGGCAGACAGAGGAATCAGACGCAACGAGTGGAGAGGAAGAAAAGACGACATCAGGACTCGAGCTGGGCGGAGAGGAGCAGATATCATCAGGAAGTGGGATGGATGTTGTGGCATTGGTTGCGGGATTGGCGAAGAAGGCATAAGATCGTTCGACTCTGGTGGAGCAGGCTTGAAGGACTGGGAACGGGATAT
>QVIE01001534.1:0-28279 GCA_013387415.1 Panellus pusillus | reverse complement strand
GCTACCACCTGCATGGTGGCATGAGCGTACAGAGGTCATTAATTAGTCCGTTGAACACCCATCCCAGAGGCCACTCGGCCGGCCGCGTGGGGCGGGGTTGAGTTTTTGCCGTAAAAAGAAGATGGCATTACATTTTGCTCGACGCCCTCTGCGCAGAGGCCGCATCCGATGCATTCGAGGCAGGCTGTAGGATTGTTTGGTTAGCGCCGGTCGGTCGATCGAGAAGAAAGAGAGGGGGGGGCTGCGGGATAGAATGAGACAAGACGGTGGGGACAAGAAGGTGATGGTGCGAAGAGGGAAAGAAGGGGCCCTCGGAGATGAAAAGAGCAAAGGGAGAAACGTGTACCTAGCCCGCCGCAGCACGCGCAGAGGTAGCAGGGACAGCAGAGGGGGTTTTCGAACGCGCCTTGGCTCATTGTGAGCTCACTCAGCAAGGAGGAGAAATACATACCTCGACAACACCACGCGCTTAGCATTACTGCGAGAACCAGCACGACGAAGAGGCCGACGAATACGACGATGAGGTATACTGCAGTGGCACCCCGTCAGTCAGTTGCAGCCAAGGCTTCCAGTGAGTGTGAGACACAGGGTGACGTACGTTTATTCCGCGTGAAGGTGGATCCCGTGTCGCCGCCGTCTGTCACTGCACGCTTGGCGTGGAAGAGCCCCTGCAGCATTTCAGCAGCATCCGCCTCTGCGCCAGTCCGACGTAACAGAGGTACGCAGTCGCAGCGAGCGCAGAAAGTACGAGGAGCACAAGAAGAGAGAGGTGTGAGGAGGCGCTTGAGGCATGTGTTGTGGCACGGCGCCGTGTGCGAGTGTGAACGGCTGCCCCATTGGCATTCGAGGTCGTCGACGTCTGAATCATAGGCGGGTGCGTACGACATGGGCAGAGATGGAACGGATGAGCGGTCGACCACAGCCCCACTCATATTTATTGCGACAATGACCCGTGAGCGCGTGAGCTTGAACTGCGGAGTGCATTTGGGAAAAGTTCCGAATGACCGCATCGTGATGGTGGCGCTGCTTTACCTGTTTGTTTGCGCCAAACACACGCTGTGCAGCCTCCTCCCGACGTCGGACTACGGCGTCTGAACAGCTTGGGCCCAGCATTCAAGATTTTCCTCCAAATGTCATTTCTTTCTGGCCTTCCTAGTGGTTCCAGCCACCGTCCAGTGTGATAGCGTGGCACATGGGAGCTTTGGTCCCATCGGGTGAGGCGGCGTATCGGAGAAAAGTGCGATGAACTCGGGCAGGCATCGACTTTCTTGACCATTATCGAGTATCCCGCTCACAACGCTCACATAGTTGAACAGTTCTCTCTGCATCACTCGTTTCACTACTGGATAGGTTGCGCTGCTACTCGCCGTGTTGGCCGCGTCGCAGGAGGACTTGGTATACGCAAGTGCGTTGCTATTCATCTCGCACTTCCGGATCCTGAGCATTTACAGATGCAGTCTGCCTCGCTTGCATTCGTCCTGCCTACCTCCCGCTTCAGCTGGTGCCCCTTCTACCACGTCGCGCCTCCTTGGCCCGTTTCAATGAGATACCAATGAAATTGCAATGTAAATTCGCAGAAAAGATGCTCGAGTACCAGATAATATCCTAAAAGCAAAGCGGACGGCGGCGGCACCTCAACGCGACGCCAAGCGCGCATCCCTCTCCATCGGGGGACACATCGGAATACGGAGCCACCGCCGGCGCGGCGTTCCGCCTCTCGCGCGCGGCAGAGGCGCGGGGCCATGCGGCGGTAGAGTTCGGCGGGGGTGATGAGCTTGGCGAGCTCCGCTGGCGTCAAGGGCGCAGGAGGCACGGGTTGGGTGAAGGTAGACTCGGATGAGGAGGGGGCTGGTGCGGGAGGGTGGAGGTCACCGGGGGTGCCACGGGCACCAATAGGGGCGGGGTAGCAGGCGGGGCGGCGGCAACACGTGCAGTGGGTGTGTGGGTAGACATGGTCGTGGTGAGGTGAGTGGAGTGTCTAGAGTAGGACTGTGTTTCTGGCGGCGGATGAATGTGAGTCAGATGAAGGGCTGCAGTGAGTATGGTCAGTGGCAGGACGAGGCAGCTGGTTTTATACTTCTCGAGCGCGGAAGAGATCGGGCGGTGCTGAGTCGGGAATGATTCGGTGAGACATCGTGCTTCCCGAGACAATATGCAACCTGAGAATAACGAAGAAGTCGATGGATGTCTCAGGACTGCAGAAGAGAGAGACAGACGGCATTGCCATCCCAAACGACGCTGAATGCGAAGAAGGGTGATTACAACGCAACGTTAACCCAGTCAACTCAGGTCGCCTTCAGACTCAGAATCGGACCAGTTGTTTAGACGTCTAGAAAACAAGTGAAATTCTATTGAATATTATACATGGAGTGTTGTTTTTAATGCGTGCCGACATAACATCTAGCAAACCAAATTCCTTCATAGCGTGTACGATTTTTCGAGGGCGTCGGAGAACGGCTGGTACGAGAACATGCTGAAGTGGCCCTCGTCGTCGTAGTACACCGTGTTCACCGGGTTCTTGAGACGGCTCGCACCGAAGTCGTCCCACTCGCCATTCGGCGCCAGCTCCTTCATCAACCCCTGGATGCCCCGGCCTGCAAGGTACACCGTCTTCGGCGCCTTGACTTCGTCGATCATGCCGCCCAACAGCTGTTGAGCCTTCGCCTGCCGCTCCTCCTCGCTGGCGGCCTCCCCGATGGTCCGCTTCAGCCACGGCATCATGACGGTACCCGTCTTTTTCACCATGAGCGGCATCTGCGTCTGCTGGCTGTAATTCTTGTCGCGGCTGACGGTCGGGTCGCGGTTCGTCCAGTTGTCGTTCTTGTCGTTACGCAGCAACGCCAACACCTGACGGACGGCCGAGTCGTGCTCCGACGGGCCAAACACGCCAGACCGGGACTCGTGCGCCAACAGCGGGGACGAGTAGAGGAGGGGGAAGTGGTCTATCCAGCACACCTGGAGCAGCTTGTCGCCGTTGGCTTCCAACTTGCGCGCAACCTCCAGCCCGAACACACACCCGGCAGAGAACGCACCGAGACGGTACGGTCCCTCCGGACGCGCCTTCTTGATCTCGTCGTAGTAGAATTGAGTGAGCTCCTCGAAGCTGCCCATCGGCGTGTCGGTCGTGTACTGGATGGCCCAGAGCGCAGAGTTGAATTGCAGCTGCAAGGGCTGGAAGGGCATCGCGCTGCCGTCTCCACCGTGGATGAGGATGAGGGGGACGTCGTCCTTTTTGCCGATCACAAGCTTGACGAGGTTGTCGCCGTGTCCGTTGACCTCCTTCCAGTCGAAGGCCTTCTCGCCCGAGGCGTCGGCCGCAGCGGCAGGCTCCGCAGCACCGGCTTCCGCAGCGGCAGCAGCGGCTTTGAGGCGCTCCTCCAGTCGTTGAGCGTCACGTCCGCGAGCAGCTGCAGCTGGGTGATGACGAAGAGGGGCTTGAGGGCCGAGGAGAGACGACTGGCGGAGAGGGAGTCCAGACCGTACGACGTCAGCGGGACCGCGGGGTCGAGCTCCGACTTCTCGAGGTGCAGTTCGGCGAGAACGATGCCCTCCATCTTGCTGAAGTCGTCCGAGGCGAGACTGACGGAGGCGACGGGCGTGAGGAGGTGGCGGTAGAGGGGGTTGACACCCAAGTGACCGTTGACGGCGTCCCAGTCGAAGTCGGGGACGTAGGTCTCGAAGTTGCGCGTGCGCATTCTCCTCAAGCCATCCTCGACGCACTTGGCGAGGTCTAGAAATCGGACGTGAGAGAAGGAATGACTAGATAGATCGAAACATACGCTGAGAGCTCATGGCCCACTTCAACCAGACCAGGGAGTGCGGCTCCGAGACGGTGAACTGGCTGACACCGAAAGTCGAGTCGGTGATACCCGGCGCGACGAGGGTGAAGCCGTTGCGGTACTTGCCAGTCATCCACTCGAGCGCGGTGTTGGCACTTGACAATCGCAAGTTAGAAAAGGAATAAGATTGAAATAGAAAAAGATGTCGTACCCCGAGTAGTTGGTCTGCCCAGCGGAACCGAAGGACATGGCGGAACTGGTGGACACGAAGAAGTCGAGCTTCGAGATGTCAACGACCTTCTCGAGGACCTTGAACGCGGAGATCTTGCTGATGATCGTCTTGTTGAAGTCCTTCTCGCGGGGCGAGCCGGGGCCGAAGGACATGAAGAGCCCGTCGACGAGGATGGCGGGGAGGAAGACGGCACCGCCGAGAGGGCGGTCGAACCCAGTGATCAGCTTGGCCGTCTGCTCCTCGGACATGGAGTCGCACGCCTCGAGACGCAGGTCGATGTCGGGGAGCGCCTTCAGATACCCGAGAACACGGTTGAGCATCTGCTTGATGGGCGAGTTCATCGACGCCGCGCCGGAACGAGAGGTCAACACAATGCGGCGAGCGCCGCGCTATGTGCTCCGTTAGAATGACGGCAACTAAAAGGATATGACATACCGTGTACATCCACAACGCGAGGTGGATACCAAGCGACCCAATACCACCGACCAGCATGTAGAACTTCTCTGGGCTGAACAACACGGGAGCCGAGATCTGGTACTCCGAGGGCAAGTACTCCTGCGGGGCCTTGCCGGCGAGAGCAGAGGACTTGGCGCCAGCAGCGACGGCAGGGAGGAACTTCTGCAGCACATCGCCAGCCAGGTACTTCTCCCGCTGCACGCGCGCATACAGCCCAGACGTGGCGTCGTCCCAGACGAAGAGCGACGCGCCGGGGGCGACGCGGCTGGCGAGCGCCTGGAACGCAGCGGCGTCCGTGCCGGCCGTCGCGACGACGATGCTGCTGCTTGAGATGGCCTCGGGGCAGAGCCGAGCGCGGCGGGGTCGAGAGAGAGCGCCTTCCAGACGGCCTGGATGCCCGGGGCGACGGCGTCGTCCGCGGGGACGAAGACTTTCTGGCCCTTGAGACGGTCGGGGTTGACGAGGTAGCTACCGAGCGCGAGGGAGAGGACGAGGAGGGGGATGAGGAGCGCGGAGGTCGCGTCGGCGTCGGCGTCAGCAGGGACGGCTGCGACTTCGCCCTCGAAGAAGGTCGCGACGTTGGAGACCTCAGAGGAGGTGATACCAGCCACGCGCGTGCCGACGGGCCACGCCGCAGAGCGCGAAGCCGTGACGACACCGACGACGCCGCGGAGCGGACCGAAGGCGGAGGCGCTAGCGACTTCCACGAGGACGCCGGCCGGGGGCGCAGTCGCGATCGTGGGTTCAGCGCTGCGGCAGCCGCGTCGAACTTCCACTGCTCAGGCAGCTCCTCGGACTTCTCGTCGGCGGGGGCGGGGCGCAACACGATGCGGGGCACGAAAAGCCTGCCCTCGGCGTCCACGCGGACCTCCTTCTCGAGCTGCTCGAACTGCGCAAAGTACCGGATGGCAGCGAGCCGCTTCTCGGCGCTGAACGACGCATCGAAGAGCGCGAGGCGGATATCGGTGTCGAGGCCCTCCTGGCGGATCGAGCGCGTGAACCGCGGGACGCAGAGCCCTCCAGGGTGTCGAACGTGCTCTCGAACCACAGCGTTTGCGGCCACGGCCGAGCCCTCGAGGCTCGAGACGAGCGGGTACAGCGAGAGCGCATTGACCGGGTCCTCGGGGTACGACACCGTGTGCACGTTCGGCGGGTTCTCCGTGGCAATAGCCGCAGGGACGTTCAGCACGTCGAGCGCATCGCGCTGGGCACGCGTCACAAAGAACAGCCCCGTCTTCTCCTCGGTCGCGGCGAACTTGGCGCCGTTGAGCGCCGCGCTCCAGGCGGCGGCGTCAAAGCGGCGGTACTCCTTGCCGGCGTTGAGGCCCTTGTAGGTGTCCTTGGGCGCGAAGACGGCGTCGATGTATGCCGCGCCGGGGGCCGCGCCGCTGTTGGCCTCGGAGAAGACGAGGAAGCCGCCGGGGACGAGGAGGTCGTGCAGGGTGCCGAGCGTGCGCGGGAGGTCCTCGACGAAGCCGAGGGCGTGCGTGCCGACGATGATGTCATAGCTCCAGGGCGCGAGCGCCTGGCTCTCGAGATCCTTGTTGAGGTCGAAGGCGAGCGCAGACAAGCCGGACGCGATCTCCGGGCCGGGGGCCGCGAAGCCGGAGGTGCCGGTGGTGATCGCGATGTCCGAGTACTCCTCCTTCAGCGCACTGATGCGCGCCGAGAGCGAGCCGGAAACTGCGAGAAAACCATTTAGGTATACCCAACGAGCGAGAGATAATGGATTTATGCCACGCACCATTCCCAATCTCCAAAAGTGACACGACTGTCTTGCCCTGCGCCGCATAGCTCTCCAAAATCTGGCGCAGCTGCGCAATCACCGCGTCGGTGGGGTACGAGATCTCGCTCAAGATCTCCACGGGCGTCGCCTTGTTCGCCTTCACCGCGTCCAAAATCCTCCCATACGCCGACTCGACCTCGGGCGCCTCGACGAGCGCATCAAGGAACGAGTAGTCTGTCGAGGCGGTCGGCGCGAGGGGCGCGTCGAGCGCGGCCGAGGTGAGGGGCTGCCACTCGGTCTCGTACATGTTGTAGACCGGCTCGTCGGGCGAGACGCCGTGCTTGGAGATCTGCGCGTCGTACATGCTGCAGATGCCGTTCCCCTGCGCGTCGATGATGAAGATGTCGAACTTGAGGTAGTCTGGGTTGGCAGGCCATCAGTCAGGCGAAAAAAAGAAAAAAAAAAGAAGACACGCACGGGGGTTCCACTCCTTGAACTTCGCGTACGCGAACAGCGTCGTCGGGATCGGCCCGCGCGTGTGCAAGAACACCTCGCGCATGTTCTCGGCAAATAATACGTGCTCTGGTCCGCGTCGCCCGTGAACGCAGGGTGTATCAACACGTGCAAACACGAGTCCAATATCGCGGGTTGATGACGTACTTGGCGTCGCTCTCGTGGAAGCTGGTGTTGATCTCGACCATGCTCTCGTTGTTGCCCGCCCAGATGGAGCGGATCTGCCGGAAGACAGGGCCGTACTGCGCGAAATACGAGATCGAGTCGTAGAAGCCCTTCACGGGGAGCGGCGTGCAGCGCGCCGCGATCGCCTTGACGTCGAGCGCCGGCGGAGAGGGGATCGGCTCCCCGAGCGTCATGTACCCGCCCGCGTGGCGCTTCGGGTGGGCGCGAGCTGGTCGGGCGCCCACGACTTGACCTCCCACTTGTGGTCGTCCGTCTCGATGTCGACGCGGAGCACCTTGTCCTTGAGCAGCGGCAGCATCGAGCTGAACTCGACGTTCCACAGGTGCGTCGCGCCCGCCTCGAAGAGCTGCGCATCATCATCGTGAGTAAGTATGCTATAAAAATCCAGAAAGACGGAGGAAGCGCACCATCTCGAGGTACGCGGTGGCGGGCATGATGGGCTCGCCCATGATGACGTGCTGCCCGAGGTCGGGGTGCGTGAGCACGTTGACGGCCATTCCCTTGAAGTTGAGCGGGCCGGCGCGGGGCGCCGTCACAGCCGCGGTCACGTGTGCCGTGCGGTACGGGATGTCTGCAACGCCATCAGCACCGCCACGCCGCAAGAAAAGAAAAAAAAGCGCACCCTTCTTGTTGAATGGATACGGCGCGACCTCGACGGTATGCGTCGGCATGCGGCCATTGAGCGCGACCCAGTCGACCTTGTTCGTCCCGAGCGCCATCGCCTTCCCCACGCTCGCCAAAAAGTCCGCCGTCTCCGCGAACGGCGCGGGGTTCTTGCTGCGGCGGATGGGCGCGAACGCCATGTCGGGCTTGACGCCGCACGCCGCGACGTACGTGACCAGCACGGGGTGCGGCGAGATCTCGATGTACATCGCGTTCGGGTGCGCCTCGTGGATCGCCTGCACCGCCTCCGCGAAGCGCACCGCCGCGCGCGCGTTCGTCCACATGTACTCCGGGCTGAAGGCCTTCTCCCACTTCGCCCCGGTCTGCGTCGAATAGGTGGTGCGCTTGGGCACGGGCGCCTCCGCGGTCGCGTAGCGCGCGTAGATGTCCGCCATGCGCGCCTTGTAGTCCGCCTCGCAGCGCTCCATGAGCTTCGAGTGCCCCGCGACGCGCGTCTTGATCTTGCGCGCGAAGTAGCCGAGCGCGGTGGCGGCCTCGACGGCCTTGTCGATGTTCTCGTCCGAGCCGGAGAGCGTGAGCGCCTCGGGGCCGTTGTAGCACCCGATCTCGAGCACGGTGTCCGCGGGGATGGGGATGGAGGCGATGAGCTCGGCGCCCTGGGCGCCGGTGCAGTTGACGGCGGCCATGGCGCCGCCGAAGGCCTCGACGGTGCGCATGGCGAGCCCGCGGGCGGTGGCGATCTCGACGGCCATCTCCTGCGGGATGGCGCCCGAGGCGTACATCATGGCGGTCTCGCCGGCGGAGTGGGCGACGACGACGTCAGGGGCGAGGCCGTGGGCGACGTAGAGGTCGTAGAGAGCCATCTGGATGATGATGAGGGACGGCTGGGTGATGGCGATGGGCCAGACGTCGGGGAGGGTGCTGATGGTGGATTCGCCGCCGAAGAGGCCGACGTCGGTGATGAGGGACGAGCCGGTGACGCGCTTGTAGACGGCGTCCATGCGGTCAATGGAGGCCTTGAAGACGGGGAAGTCGCGGTAGAGTTGACGACCCACTGCGAAGTGTTAGTATGAGACAATAGAGAAGAGAGACGCGTACTGTTGAAGTGCTGGGGGCCCTGTCCACAGAAGACGAACACGATGGGCGGGCGGACCTTGGGGAGAGGAGGGGGCAGGGAAAGTCACGGGGGCCTTCTGGCCGGGGACGTAGGTAGCGAAGGTGCGCCAGGTCATCTGGCGGGCGCGGCGGCCGTAGGCGGAGGAGATGAGATTGCCCTGGCCTGCGAGGTCGGAGGCAGCGAGACGGGCGGCGATCTCATTTGCGGCTGCGGGGGAGAGACCGCCGGCGACAAGAAGGACGGGCTTGGTGGGCACGGTCACGGGGTCCCACTGCTGGGCGGCGGGGACGCGAGGACGACGGAGCCGTTGGAGCCGCCGATGCCGGAGGAGGTCATGGCGACGAGCGACGTGCCGGAGCGCGCAGTGAGGCGCGTGTTCTCGGTGGGCGCACTGAGGTTGTACTCCTTCCAGTGGATCGCCGGGTTCAGCTCCTTGAGGTTCACGTTGGCGGGATGATGCCCGTCTGGAACACGCTCAGCACTTTCGAAAGCGACGCCAGGAACGCGGAGATCTCCAGATGCCCGATGTTCCCCTTCACGCTCCCCAGCACAACCTCCTGGTCCTCCCGCCCGAACAGCGCCCCCACCCAGTTCGCCTCCGTCGGGTCTCCCGCTGCGGTTCCCGTCGCGTGCAGCTCCAGGAAGTCCACCTGCTTCGGCTCGTAGCCGGTCTGCTGCCACGCCCGCTCCATCGCCTTGCGCTGTGCGTCCGCGACGGGCGCGTAGATCGGCGCGACCGAGCCGGTGCCGTTGATCGCGGAGCCCAGCACCGACGCGTAGATGTGGTCTCCGTCGCGGAGCGCGTCCTCGAGGAGCTTGACGACGATGACGATGACGCCTTCGCCGCGCCCGAAGCTGCCAAAATTATATTATCAGAGAAGAACAGCGCGAATCAAAGAACGCACCCGTCGGCCGTAGCATCGAACGGCTTGCACTTGCCATCCGGAGCCTGCGTGTTGCTCTGCGCGTAGTGCACAAAGTCGATGAATCTGCCATCGTCAGCGCCTGCCAAACAAACAACATCACACTCACCTATGGTTGAGCTGCGAGCTCCCCACCACGGCCGCGGTGCACTCCCCGCCGCGGAGCGCCTGGATCGCGAGATGGAGCGCGGTGAGGGAGGAGCTGCACGCGGTGTCGACGGGCACGGAGGGCCCCGTCAAGTCTAAGTGGTACGACACCTTGTTCGAGATCATCGACGGGATGCCCGTCAGGATCCCGCGCGCCTCGTACGGGTCCTATAATAATCGGCAACATGAGTACAGGAGCAACAAGCGACCGACAAAAGCAAAGCAAAGCAAAACGCACATGCTCCCCCATCGCAAACTGATCGAACGCCGTCCCGCTCGTGTACACCCCCACGTTCTGCCCGCGACTGTCGATGCCCGCGTCCTGGAGCGCCAAAAACGCGTGCTCCAACAGCTTGCGCGTGCTCAGACTCGTCGCATTCGCATCCTTCGCAGCGATACCAAACTCCGCGTGGTCGAACAGCGAAATATCTTTCAAAAACGCGGCTTGGCGGCCCAAAACCTGGCCGAGGCCCGTGCCGTGCCAGGCGTCGATGTTGAAGCGGTCGGCGGGGACGTCCTCGTACGCCTCGCCCTTGTTGAGGAGGAAGTCGAAGAACGCGGCGTGCGTGAAGTTCGTCGGGAGGGCGGCGCGGAGGGGAGCTCGGCGGAGATGCCGACGATGGCGACGGGCGGAGGGGGTGCGGGTTGGTGGGCATCCTTGTTTATTGATTGATTGGTTGGTTGGGATGAGATGAGATGAGATGAGAGAGGTAGGGAGTGGAGGGCCGGAGGGGAGAGGGCTGGAGAAACACCACCCGGTGGGCGGTGGATATTCGTTATGTACCCGCAGAGAGCTCAAACTAACCATCTCTCCCGGCCCAGAATAAGAATAGGAATCTACAGATCCCCGTCACTCGTTCCTTCCTGCGTGGATGTGGATCGTACCGAATTCGATACCCATCTGCTGCGAAACAAACGAAAAGGTAAAGGAAAAGCGCTTGCCCCGGCGTCCAAACGATAAACCCAATTTCGGCCTCTCAACGCGTCACATACGCCGATCAACCGCCCGCCTTCCTCCTCGTTATCACTCTACCAGCCGAAGGACGCGGGACGGGGCCCGGTGTGGATTGATTTCATGATTTCGGGCTCTACCCCCGCACCTTCCTTCTTCCTTTTTCTTTTCAACGCGTGCCTGCGTGTTTCGGGTTAAACTGTACTGTCAAACCATCCACGCAGGCACGTAGAGACGAGAGACGAAGGGGGTCTGCACGCCGCACGGCATATCCCAGACAAACGCATATGGTACAGATCGGGTGGGTCGCAGATGTACGCCAAATATATAGAGATCGATATCGATATCGACCTTCCATTCGATTGATTGACGGTAAACGCAGACTCGACTCGACTGTACGTACGTACGTACATACGTGCATATGTCTGTCTGTCTCAGTGTCTGCATGCACGTCTTGATTTACATATTACTTACCGCGCAGAAGCCAGAAGCCAGTCAGTCTCTATCGCGCTGGCTGTTTCACCCGCACCCGCCTGTCTGTCTGTCTGTCTGTCTAATACAACGTCTGCAACGTCTGCCCCAGCAGACTCGACACCGCGTCCGCCCCGCGCGCAAAGAGCGCCGCCAACGCGCTCCACAGCGTCCGCGCGAGAACCGGCTGCGTTGGCTCAGTCACTCCAGTTTCCGATTTACTTGGGGCGGTGCCGGTAGTATCGTGGTAGTCGTGCAAAGCCATCCAACAGCGCGCGCAGCTTCTTGCTGCTTATCTTGCCGGACGGCAGCCGCGGGATCGCCTGTACAAAGTAGACATCGTGCAGCCACTTGTACTCCGACTGTCGTTTCATTTTCGATGCCACCCGCGGAAGGAAGGAAGGAGCGTTGGCGAGGTGACAATGACAATGAACAGTGATTGAAAGAGGAATAAGGAATAAGGAATAACGATCAGATGCATATCGAGAACAGGAGAAGGGTGAAGGAGGGCCTGCGTACCTTGGTCTCCTTGACGGAGCGAATGATCGCGTCCTTGACGGCGCCGGCGCCCGTCGTTTGTCGCTGCTTTGTTGCGCCCGAGAGCGGAGAGCACGACGAACGCGACGGCGACCTCGCCCGACCTGTCGTCGGGGCGCCCGATCACGCCCGCGTCGTCGACGACGTCAAGCGTCAGCAGGTGCGCCTCGAGCTCTGGGGGACACCTGGTATCCCTGCAAAAAAAAAAAAAAAGGAAGTTGAACTGAGAATCCCACGCCCCACACACAAAAAAAGGTGTATACCTTTGTTTTGATCATGTACTTGATGCGATCGACGATGTGGACGTAGCCCTCCTCGCTGATCTCCGCGATGTCGCCGTGAGCAGGTACCCCTCGCGTCGAACGCCTCGCGCGTCGCCGCCGCGTTGCCGAGGTACCCCGGACACACCTGCGGCCCGCGCACGCACAGGTGCCCGCGCGCGCCGCGCCCCAGCGCGCGCCCGTCCTCGCCGACGATCTTCGCCTCCGTGCCCTCCAGCAGGCGCCCCACCGACCCCGGCAGCGCCCGGCTCCCCGCCGGCAGCCCCGTGATCAGCCCCCCGCACTCGGTCATCCCGAACCCCTGCGTGACGAGGAACTCCGCGCCGCCGAGCGCGCGGAACGCGCGCTCCATCTCCGCGTCGAGCGGCGCGGCGGCGACCATCGCGGTGCGCAGCACGCTTTTTGAGCTCGTGTGCGTATTTGGGCGTCGCGGGTGCTTGACGAACGCGCTGACGAGCGGGGGCGCGAGGAAGAGGTGCCCGATGCGCAGCCGCACGACGGCGTCGAGGAACGCCTTGAACGGGGGCATCGTCTTGAACGCCACGCTCGCGATGCCGAGGAACGGGCACAGGTGCACGAGCGTGACCAGCCCGAACATGTGCGAGAAGGGATCACCCGAGCGCCTGTCCCCCCGTCGCCATCCGGCCCCGGGCACGGCCGCGACCCTGACTTGGTTTACGTGGCGATGATGCACCGGTGGGGACGACGACCGCCTGTCGGCCCATCAGATTGCGCCATATCAGAGCGAAAGGCGAGCTTTGAATACAACTTTACCTTGGGCAGTCCCGTGGTCCCGCTGCTGAAACACAGAAACGCGATGGGTTCAATACAACCTCTAGCGCCGCGGGGGGAGTTGCGGAGAGATCTTGGTCTCCTAGCCGAATTAGAGCATCTGCGGTCAGGATCCCCTTGTCTGCGTAATTGGCCGGCAGCGAAAAGTCCTCGTCGTCCGAGATAACCACGATACGGTTGTACGGAATCGCGCTCTTCTCCGCAGCCTGGACGACCTTGTCCAGCGCATCGATGTGCGCGAAGATCGTGCGTGCGCCGCTTAGCGTAAACTGATGCCTGTAAGCGCACGAAGATCAAATAAAATGAACATCCGCTCCAGGATAGGCAACGCATCAATAGAAATACTCACTGGAGCTCACCGCTGGTAGCACCTCCATTTATCGACGCAACTGTGCACCCGAGCTTGTGTGACGCCCAGATGACCGTGCCGAAATCAAGCGAGTTGGGAGAAACGAGGCCCACGACGTCCGCGATCCCGCTGTCCCGGTGCGCCTGCAGCTCGCTCTTGTGCGTCCCGAGACCCAGGCGCGCGTTCAGCCCCTGCGCCAATCTGTCCACGCGTGCTCGGATTTGGGACCCTGTGACAGCGCGGTCTGTCGTTGCGTCGACGAACCACGGCTGGTCCAGCGACGGGCTGTTTATGAACATGAAGTTGTAGAGCGACATCGCGCGGAGGGCAGGGTGGGTCGCGCGGAAAGAGGAGGAGGAGGAGGGGGGTATTCGAGGGGGGAGGGGAGAAGTTCAAAGTCGACTTCAGGTCAGCAATAAGTCAACAATTTGAAAACCACTTCCAGCCGAAACGAGGCCTTGATACTCATCGAGCAACAAATATTAATAGGGACAACGCCGCGCCCCCAGGCAGACAGTTGCTTGCACATCAAATACGCAGCTGGCATTCCGATTTCGGGGCTGTGGGGCAAATCTACCCGTCGGCACTGATCAGTCTTCCTTGGTGATTCGGAATCAGAAAAAAGAAAACGTTCTGCGCGTAACGGCGCAAGAATCTCCGACATCGATGTGTGTGTATGATACACGACAGACAGGCCTGAGGCCACCTCGACTTCTGCCTGCGCGCCGGGAGCGCGGTGGTGTCTGATATGTACATCCATCCATTTCCCAGGCATTGACTTGATTGTTACCGTGCCGCTATATAAGGCTGGACGCGCTTGGCTGGAGCTCCCCCCAGCGAGCGCAGATATCCCTATCTCGTCCACATTCATTCGACGATCTAGACTAATAGGGCGCTGTGTTTCTATAGCCCATGGGCTGGTAGTTGGCTGAGGGAGGGTATCTTACCATAATGGGATTCCTTCTCTCCCTGAATCAATTCATGTGTGATGTGCGAAAAAAAAAGTGAAATCAGGCTCGGAATGATCCCTATCGCGGTGCACGCGTGGATCGACGTTGAAGGCCAGAAAGGGGATGAGTGACGGATGCATTCAACATTGGCGGATCAGGGTTGGATTCAGGCTTAGATCGCAACGGATATATTATGTGTTATCTATTCTGGAGGAAGGCTAATAATTATCGTGGTACGCATCTTTCTCCTGATTTGCCTGTATCTAATGAAGCAAGGGGATGGAGCGAAGCGCATTATGTCCGGACTTCTATGGAGATCGACGGAGACGCAAATCCAGTGCGGCAGGGAAATCAACTCTGGGCGGGCCCATATCCAGCTCAGCACTCTGAAGCAGAGTTGAAACGTTGCGAGCGGAAGGTTACGGTGCGACCCTTCGCGTAGACTTTCTCGAATTCCATTATTGAAGCGTACGTAGAATGTTGCGTAACAATCTTTTTGGATCGACCAAGATCCAAAGCAGGCAGGGGTGGAGCAAATCCGGACGAACATGGAGATTGGCGCGGTATTGCAGCGGCAGGGCAATCAAGCGTGATTGCAACCAGAAACCTAGCGCTGTGTCAGCGTGGGACACTGATTGTTAGTTCGCCCTCTTTTAACGGGTGATTTCGTCTCCGCATTTTGCCAGAACACTACCGCCATGGGTCTTAACGGAAAATCGTCCTCTGCTGCTCCTCAAACTCTCCTCGCCAAATTCCTCATTGCGCAGGATGAGCTCGCCGACTACAGGTACTTTTCAACTCTTCTGCGGTGAGACTGTTGTTGAGCTGTTCGCCAGGGATGGCAAACCCGTTATTATCGATGGCCAGACGCTGAGCATCGCCGCAGTCGCAGCGGCTGCTCGTAACACCGGAGTCAAAGTCCAGCTCACTACAAGCGAGAAGATTAAAGTGGGTCATTACCTCCAACTCGCCGGGCTCCGCTCATTTTTTCTTTTCACAAAGGAACGTGTTGCGAAGAGTCGTAAGGTCATCAACGACAAGGTGGAGCACGGCGTCAGTGTTTACGGGCTCTCCACTGGTTTGGCGGCAGTGGTGTGTATCCTTCTCATCGGGTCCTGTATCATCTTGTTCAACTTCGGTCGCCAGCCGACACCCGCACGGATAAGCCATCCACCTCGGGAACGCGCTTCTCCAGCACCAATCGTCCGGTGTCTTGCCGTCGAACCAAGAGCCCCCGAGTGTTCTTCCTCTTCTAGACATCAGCTCTGCTTGACCATGCCCGAGTCCTGGGTTCGCGGAGCGATGCTCATCCGCATGAACTCCCTCATCCGTGGCCACTCTGGTGTCCGGTTCGAGCTCATCGAGAAGCTTCACGAGATCTACTCTGCGAACTTGGTCCCGTGCGTGCCTCTCCGCGGTTCTATCTCTGCCTCCGGCGGTATGTCTTATTTTTGCATGTTGAAATTGCCGCTGATCCGATCATCTGATCAGATCTCTCTCCGCTTTCCTACGTCGCTGGGTTGCTCAGTACGTCATGCAATTCTGTCTACTTTTTTTTCGTTGACACAATGCAGTTGGGAACCCGTCGATCCGCGCGTATGACGGACCCGCTGCATACGGCAGTCGCAAGATGGTCTCTTCTCGGATCGCTCTCGCCGAGCACAATATTGAGCCTATCTCTTTGGCCTCCAAAGAGCATCTCGGTACAGTTGTTCGACCTTGGAATCTTTTCGCATCTCTGAAACCTATTCAGGTATTCTGAACGGTACTGCGTTCTCGGCCTCCGTAGCCTCCTTGGCGCTCAACGATGCCGTGCACCTCACTCTTTTGGCTCAAGTTTGCACCGCGATGGGCACAGAGGCTCTTATGGGCAGCCGCGGCTCGTTTGACCCCTTCATTCACGACACTGCACGCCCGCACCCTGGTCAGATCGAGTGTGCCCGCAACATTTGGAACCTGTTGGAGGGGAGCAAGCTCGCCGAGACGCACGAGGAGGAAGTCTCGATCTACGCCGATAAACACTCGCTTCGTCAGGACCGGTATCCCATTCGCACGTCCCCTCAGTTCCTCGGTCCCCAGATCGAAGACATCCTCTCCGCCTTGGCTTCGGTTACACAGGAATGCAACTCGAGTACGTCGAAATGATTTTCGTATCAAACATTCCTGACTCGTAAAATATAGCCACGGACAATCCGCTCGTTGATGGCGAGACTGGGGAAATTCACCACGGGGGCAACTTCCAGGCTATGGCTGTCAGCAACGCCATGGAGAAGACACGGCTCGCGCTCCACCACATCGGCAAACTCCTCTTCGCGCAGACCACCGAGCTTCTCAACCCCAGCCAGAACCGGGGTTTGCCGCCATCGGTCGCGTTCACGGACCCCTCGTTGAATTACTTCGGGAAGGGAGTTGATATCGCATCTGCTGCATACGTCTCGGAGCTTGGTTATCTGGCCAACCCGGTTTCGACCCACATTCAATCCGCAGAAATGCACAACCAAGCTGTCAAGTACGTTGATCATCCCGCTTCTTTCCTTCCTCGAACGTGGCTGATCCTCGCAATAGCTCATTGGCACTCATCTCTGCGCGCGCCACTCTCAACTCCCTCGACGTTCTGACGATGCTCATTGCGTCTTATCTCCACGTTCTTTGCCAAGGTCAGTATTATTAATTTTTTCATTTGACCTTCGGCTAAGGGTCCGCTAGCCTACGACATCCGCGCTCTGCAGGCAGAACTCTTCCGCGGTATTCGTGAACTCGTTCAGGAAGAGCTTGCCGATATCTTCCCCATCGCCGCAGGTGACGCCTCTCTTCTCGCGGAGATTTTCACCACCATGCGTGGTGCTCTGGAACGCACAAGCACGATGGACGCCGAGGACCAGATGGCCGAAGTTGCCGCTGCCCCGTGCAAGCTTCTCCTCAAGTTCTTCACCCGATCTTCGTACACCGGCAATGCTGGCGAATCGCTCGCCGCCATTCCCGTATTCCAAACGCGCGTTGCCGACCGCGGAGCTCGCCTTCTTCACGAATTGCGGGGTGCATTCTCAAGGGCGAGCGTGGTCCTGCCCCTGCTGGCCCGTACCTCGGGAAAACCAAGCCCATCTACGACTTCGTTCGTTTGCGGCTGAACATCCCAATCCACGGTATCGAGAACTACACCGGCTTCAAGAATGGTCTTGGTGTGGACGACGTCACCGTCGGGCAGAACATCTCTTCGATTTACGAGGCGAGTTTGAACTGTTTTTCCACTCTATACTCCGAGTCTGACATCCTCCCACAGGCGATCCGGAATGGCGAGCTGCAGAGCACCGTCGTAGACATGTTCGCTCCGTTTGCGTAAATGTAGGCTAGTGTTTGTACGGTAGATTATCATGTATCCAATAGATAGACCGAGTTTACTTTCGCTTTTAATTTGAAGTGGCCGGAGTCGGATTTTTTCAACTTGCCTGTTCCTCAGATCATATTTGTTAGGGGTATATGGATGCCGCTCCGTGCCGAGCCAACGCTTCGTCTATGCCCGTCAACACCTCTGAATCCGTCTGCGATCATGTACCGTACCTCAGTCGGACAATTCTCTCCGCCCGACAACCGAGTCTCACACCATTCGGTCATGCTCTCAATGTTTCACAGACAGAGGTTTGTTTCGGCTTCTAATGAGCGCTGAGCGTTCATCTTCTCTTGTCCTACATCAAGACTCGTGCATTCACGGTGTCATCAGGAAACCAGCTGACTTGCTCAGATATCGTCCATACTACGTAGACCTTATTCGAAGAGTCTTCCCAGCAATGTCGGTATTTATGCATCGATTCGCCTCATTTTCGTTGTCACGATTTTGAAAACTGATAATATACTATTAAGTACATGTCTTGGAGTGCCAATCTCTATGAAATTTCGAATTCACCCCGCATCCCGAGCGAAGATCAGGAAGAGAGGTTTATATCCTATGAATGGATCATCAGGGCCCTGACTGTCGACTTCCAATTTCCCATCCCAGCTGAGTCGATGATAAGACGGCATCGAGTTCATATGGCTCACGATCGCGATCGGTGCATGCCCTGGAGAACGAGAAACTCCGAGGAAATTTAAGTTGGAATCGTACATGGGTCATGTGGATGGAGACTGTGGGCTGTCAAGGGAGGTAGTTGTTATCCGCCCCTCTGCACCCGAAACCCACTGCTGTCGCTCTTGGTTGAAAGAGCGGTCCCGGGAATATAAATTTGGAAATACAGTAAAATGTCTTCAAGCTCGGGCGTTGATATTTGCCTTACTCGCACCTAACGAATCTGAGAACAAGACCATGTTCTATGGGAGAGCTCATCGCATCGAGTGCCAAAAGTCTAAGCTTGTCACTGATCATGAATGAGAGTTCCGCCATGCCAGTCACTTTTACCCATTTTTTTCTGTTGGAAATGTGCTCTTCTCCATCTCCGCGTATACGTCGGAAAGAAAATCGGAACCGTCAGTAATAACGGGCGTTCAAAACCTAAGGCATCGTGATCGAATTCGGGGCGGCGACAGGGCCTGCCTTTCGTGTCATTTGTGCCCAATGGTAGTTGACATGCACGTGTCAAAATGCGATACGAACAGTTGAACAGTCAGTTCTCTCATTGGTAGCACTGCATTCGGCTTCCAGATGGCAAACGCCGTCGGTGACGGGTGGCTGGTACTTATCGTAACATGTCAATCAGCGGACAACAGAAAGTCAACAGAAACTTCAAAGTGAGGAGAATGACATCCCGAACACCTCGCTGGTCTTTGCTGCAGCAGGAAATGAAGTTTGAACGTTCAAATCGCAAATCGAACAAGCGGAGCATTCGCACCATGAAACAGATCGGCCACAGTTGAGAAACCGTCTGTATTGTGCTACAACGCTTTCAATTCGATGGCCACGCCAATTTTCTTGTGAATGCCGATTGCTTCATCAGGCAAAAGCGGAATACTACTAAATAGCATTGGCGACTAATGGAGATCGACAGAAATCACAATCGGCATAACACACAAGAACATACATAGCATAACGTGACGTGGAGACTGTTCATCTGTTACTGCCATGCGGTTAGTATCTTGCAGCCGCTTCTACCAGATTCAATCAGAGATTCGGGTAAGGGGGTCTGCGAAGAAACGGTACCGGGTAACCCACGGAACCTCGCATTCTTCAATTTTCGTTAAAAGCTCTAGACATGCCGTTGACCGACTTCATCGCGATTCGTGAGAATGTCTTTTCTGCTCGACGCCTCATGGGGGACTCTGGCTCTGGTGCGATTCCCTGCTTCTCTCTTCCATTGAAGGTTTTTTGACTGTTTGCCCCTGCCAGAATGCAGCCCTGGTGCTCGTCCCCGCGACAGTCCTGGCGCTCACTCCCTTCGTCGTGCGCAAAAACCTTGTCAGCTCAGCTGGAAACCCCCTCCCCCCCGGGCCCTTCCTCCGCCATATCCTTCCTATTATCCACAAGCCCGAATTGATACTCCACGACTATGCGAAGCAGCACGGGCCTCTCTTTTCTCTCTGGATGGGCACCAAGCTGTTCATCGTCATCAGCGACCCTAAGGTCGCTCGCGATCTTCTCACTAACGCAGGCGCGATCATGTCTAGCCGCGCTCCTTCGTTGAAAAACACCACCATCCTGACTCACAGAGGAATCACAGCGTCCAAGTACGATGACAGATGGTATGTCGTTTGATCTTCCTCTTCAACCGACTGATGTTCAATCCCCCTACAGGAGGGTACGTGTGCTGCGCTGCGTATTTCCGAACTGTCCAAACGAGAATGATATCGTAGCTGCACCGTCGGCTGGGCAATTACAGCCTCTCTATCAAGGCCATCGACTCGTACGCCCATGTTCTGGATTACGAGGCTTCCGTCTTCGTGCACGCGTTGTATTCCGAGGGAAAGAAGGGCGCTCTATCCATCAACCCAATGCGCCACGCCGGGCGTTACGCTTTCAAGTGTGTTCTATTGATTGTCTTCTATCGCATCTCAAAACGCCGCTAATTTCTCACATCGCAGCAACATGCTGACTATTTCCGTTGGCACGCGCAGCGCGACTGACCCCATGCTCGAGCGCACCCTCGACCTTGCCATGGACTCCGAGTTCATGGAGCTCACCGGTCCTCTATGCAACGAAACGACTTCTGGCCCATTCTCGAGTACTTCCCAACAGCAAGCGCACGCGTGCTATTGCGCTGCACAAGAAGATTGTGTCGATCTACGGCGACGTGTATAAATCCATTAAGGCGAAGATCGACAACGGCGAGGGCGTGCCGGAGTGTTTGGTCCGGACACTTATCGAGTCGTCGGAGATCGAGAAACTTGATTGGTTGGATACTTGCCTTCTCGCAGCGGCGTTCACTATGGGTGGTGTTCACTCGGTGTGTATCTCTTGACTGGAATCACACGATCGGCGAACTGATACATGTTCTAGACCTCGGTGTCATCGACTGGTTCCTCGCTCTCATCCCGCTGCACCCCGAAGTTCAACGTAAGGCGCAGGAAGAGCTTGACCGCGTTGTCGGGCGGGAGCGCTGGCCTAATGCTGTCGACGAAGGCAATTTGCCTTACATCCGTGCTATCATTAAGGAGGTGCGTGCGCTGGTGCTCTCATAATCCCAGCATTCATCAAGCAATGCATATAGGTTGAACGCCTACATGCGCCATTTTGGATCCCTGCGCCGCATTGTGCCACCGAGGACTACGACTACAATGGCATGTTCATCCCCAAGGACTCTGTCGTGATCCTCAACTGCTATACCATGCATCACAACGAGGAGCGGTACCCCGACCCGTGCGTCCATGCCTTATCTGTTGAAAAATTGAAGTCCGAAAATAAACTAACGTGCTCTCCGTTCTTCGCCAGATTCACGTTCGACCCGGACCGCTACCTCGGCGATAACCTGACCTCCGAAGACTCCGCCAAGCTGCTCGACCCGTACGCGCGGGACCACTGGGCCTTCGGCGCGGGGCGGCGCATCTGCCCCGGCATGGCCGTCGCCGAGCGCGAGCTCTTCCTCGCCTTCTCGCGCATCCTCTGGTCGTTTAACGTCCTCGAGGACCCCGCCGAGCCGATCGATCTGAACAGGTACCGCGGCCGCGCGGCGCGCACGCCGCTTGCGTACAAGGTGATTTTTGAGCCGAGGCATGAGAAGGTGCACCAGATGCTGGCGGAGATTGGGGAGACGGTTGCGATGTAGAGTCGGGCGGTGTGAGTTCACCGGGGTGTGTGAGACGAGGTATTGAGGTAATTCTATATAGTTGAGTATGGTGAATTGAATAGAATCAAGTCGCATTTTCCAAACAGTCTTCCCCCCCCGCGGATCAAAGTCGCTGGTGGGCTCTGAAACATGGGAGTTATCTCTCGTCAATGTGAGTGGATACAAGGAACAGAAGTCTATCATTGACAATGAAAATTTCATTCGCCAGGCGTACGCCGTACGGCAACGATTTCTTCGACGCGCCTTAATATCGGGCTACAGGGCCCGCCCAGAATACTGTACCATCAAGGGACAGCAGATCGCGAGCGAGGCAAGAACTATATATGTTCGTGAAGTTCTTCTCCCGCGAAGAGCTGCATGCGACTCTTCATTTGCCGGCTGATCCAAATTTGATCGGAGCTTTGAACATGGGGAGATGGTTGCGATGTAAATTCGGGCGGAGCGCAACGTTGGTTGTGCGTGGTATTCTGTTCAGGTGGTTATATAGATTACGCGCTTGTCGTATCCTCCAATCGGTTTCTCACCCCTAGAGGAGTTGCAGGGTCTATCTTCCTTGGTGTCACCAGGACCGAGCGACTGGCATGCGCAAGTTCTGCGAAACGTGGAGGTCATCTCTCCGAATTTTGACTGGACACAGGGAACGGAAGTCTCCCCTGTGAACGAATTTAAACCATCCGCCTGCTGTGCGGTAATCTTTCACGGTTTTCTTCGACCGTCTTCATCTTAGCGGAAACTAAGGGGGGCACCGAAAATACTTTGATGTAAACGGCGTGCGACCATACACGAAGCACTTCATAAAAAATGCGTTCTTCTCCCGCGAAGTATGCTGCATGCCGCACGTTAGTGTTCCCACAGCTGCCGACTGATCCGAATCTGATCGGAGCTTGAAATGGATCCTCCCAGCCTCCGACTACCACCCCTGCGCGGCCTACCAGCGCTCCCAATATCCACTGTATCAGACTTCATTGAGTATTTGACTGTTCTCTACACACCGCCAGTCCGCGGCTCCCGAATTCTCCGCCGACTTGGGCGTGAATACCGACCACAGAACATCGACAACGATGACTCGAAGCTCGCGACGCTGCGGACCGATGGCTTTGAACGCGCATACGCTCTGCGATGGCTAGCATACCTCGTAAACAATGCTCAACTTATCTCCTCTGACGTTGCCGACGATGCCGAGCTCGTCATCGCCCGCGCCGCGGCGCTGCTGGCCAACTGCAGCGGCGTCGCTAGTGCGGGGATCGTCACCCGCGTCCTTTCCTTCCCGTCTCCCATCCCCGACGACAATACTCCGCTGCAGATCTCTCTACGTGATATACCTCTGGAGAACGCCGACTTTGCGAGCGTGGGCGCGCAGACGTGGGGCGGCGCATGCGTACTCGCAGAACTCATCGCCACGGAGCCACGATCATTTCGTTTGTTGTCTCCCGATCCCTCACCACATGCGTTTGTGCCACCGCTCCGCGTCCTAGAACTCGGAGCCGGAACGGGCCTCGCGGGGCTCGTCTTCGCCAAAACCGCCGAACGCCTCGGACTGAGCGTGGAGGTGGTGTGCAGCGACGTATACCCCAGCGTGTTGCTTAACCTTGGCGTTAATATTGCCGCCAACTTCCCTCCTTCTACAGCCGCAAATTCGAACCCCGCATCGATATCCGCGCACGCGCTTGACTACTCTGCCTCCACCTCCTCCACCTCATCTGCCGCTCCGCCATTCGACGCTCCCTTTGATGTAATCCTCGGCGCGGACATCGTCTACGAGCCCCCGCATGCAGGCTGGTTGCGCGCGTGCGTCGCGCAGCTACTCACTCCGCCTACCCCTTCTTCTCCTTCTCCGAATCACAATCACACACAACCAGTCGCCAACGAATGTAAGGTCCGCGATGTGGAATTCCACCTCGTCATCCCCTCCGACCTACGCATGCACTGGAGTCGCGGAGCGTCGATCAGGCTTTTGCGCCTTCCTCTTCCTCCGCTGCGGAGCACGCCCAGCCAGAGCTTGGTATCCGAGCCAAAGAGACGATCGTCTGCGGCGAAGGGCTCGGGGAGGAGGAGATAGAGTACGCGTATTATCGGATCGGGTGGGTTTAGTCCAAATCGTCAACTGTGTGGAGGACAAACTTGGCCATCGTTCAGTTTGTGGAGCTTACATGGCGATTGTCAACGATGTACACAATTCGAGGGCCCTGGAGTGTTCTGTGTGCAATGTGGTGTCGCTCGGTGCGCCAGCCCAGGTGTGTGGTGGCATGGTGTCTTTCTTTCGTCGTGAATCCGATGACACCCTGATTAAGCTCCCAGTCGCTCTCCTGCACATAACAAGTTTCAGCGAGCGTATTCAGATGCGCCATACTCGTGCTGCTGCAGTGCACCATACTCTCGCTCGTCTTTTTTCCTGATGCGTATTGATCATGACGTGTCGTGACCGGGCGGAATTTGACCTGTTGCCAAACCAACCCTCTCGTCCCATTGTTCCATACGATAATGTCCCCAACGCTTTTGCCAGACTTGCGTCTGTCTCCTACCACACGTCCCATAGAGAAAAAAAGAAACCGTCCGTCTGTTCCACTTCCTCCACAACCAGGCTCTTCCCGGGCCTTGCCATTAACACATCCCTCCACGGCCTCGCACTTCATACTTACTGCTAAGACATACTTTTCTTGGATATTCTTCTAGCGTCGCCGCTACCGCTGATCCAATAGCCAAGTTGGCAGCGCTCCCTCCCTTTTTGTGAGCCTTTTTGCTGATTTCTCTCAGTGTTGTGGCTACCTAGCTAGGTTCACCCGAATTTCAGTGCTTATCTCTTCCTCCGATTCCCAGTCGTTGGTTCCTCAGTTGGGAGTATCCACTCCCCGGCGCTTCACGCATTACGCTGGAGCACCTCATTCAATCGAAGGCAGCCCAGACGTATCCCCCCATACGTGGGGTATGCGTACAATACATATGTGGTTCGCCCTGCGCTGTGCGTGACTCGAGCGAGTGATTATCCTTCTATTCCGCAACTTTCATTCACCAACCCGCCGTGCGCCCCTACCTGCTGCAGGCATCCCCGTCAACATGTACAGCCAAATCAATCGACGCGAAGGTTGCACTATCAAGCAGGGCTGTCGACGGGGAGTAAAGTGATTGCTGGCCATGTCTCGAATCCTGTGATGTTTTCGAACCCGGAGCCGCCGCGGCAGGCTTGGAACTAATCACGATTTCAATTCTCACGATTGTCGAGTCCTCACCTGGTCGGCCTTGAGTGCTGTCTGCTCAACATGTTGACATGGCGGACAGTGCAGCAGGGGACGTTTTTAGACCGACCCTGTGTTCTGATCATTCAGGCGGGAGCCCTCGACACACACACTCTCGGGAGTCGGAATCCCGCCGGAACTTGGGCAGATGAATGTATTGTGTGTATCACCGTACTCTATTGAACTAGATGCCAAAATAAATCATGAGCCCAGCGGTTAGAAAGAACATCTACGGCGAAGCATAACAATCGACGATCGGTGCCGAGATGACGAGGGCTTGCGGCATCGCCCGTATGTTTGCGGCGTCCGCTTTTGTAATCAACATGACGTTTCGGCCGCCGCTTTGATGGCGGTGTAGAATTTAAGCCCAGGCGAGACAATCAGAGTCTCAGTTTCATATTCGCGTTCGCCATAGTGGGTCATGGCCAACAAGCAATCATCCGTCTTTCGCCAGTTCTTTCCCCCTAGGGCCAAATGGTCGGTGGACCAAATCCCAGACCTCACAGGGCAGGTGCGCTGCGCGTCGTCGTTTCTTCAGCCACGCGCACGTCCTGATGCGCTTTCGCAGGTCATGATCGTTACAGGAGCCAATACAGGTTCGTATGCCGCAGGTGCCATGCCACGTTCACTCCTTCTATCCAACACTATTTCCCACAGGTATCGGGAAAGAGACTGCCCGGGTATGGCGTATCATCGTGCCAATTCGGCGATTTAAACTGCGCAACAGGCTCTTCTTGCCCACAATGCCAAAGTGTATATTGCTGGGCGCAGTGAATCCAAGTGCACGGAAGCGATCAAAGATTTGGAGGCACAGACCGGACGAAGGGCTGAATTTCTATGCCTCGATCTCTCCGACCTGCGCTCGGTCAAGCAGGCGGCCGAGGAATTCCAACGGTGTGTCTCTCGTTTTTTTCCATCCGCTATCTTTGTCATCGTCATACAGGAAGGAGACTAAGTTGAATGTCTTGTTCAACAACGCGTGAGTCTCTGCTTCCTGCGCGAGTGTCCTGGGCTAATTGTTCATCAAGTGGTGTTATGGTAGGGGCAGACGTCTAATGCTGTGAGAGCCTCGCTAAAGCCATTTGAGAATTCGACTGACGCCGTTCTAAGACAATAGCGCACATTTTCTCATCTTGTTGTCAGTGGCCGCCAGTTGACTTACTGACCGCGCAAGGCATCGACCTCGCGTTTGGGACGAACGTCCTGGGTATGAGTGTTTCGCGCCACGAATGAGCATACCGTCTCACCCTGTACTTTTTCGAGGCCCCTTCTATTTCACCAAGTTGTTGTTACCAATACTCACTGCGACGGCGTCCAGCGGCAGCAAAGCGCGCATCATCACCACGGCATCTCTTGGAGCCCAGCTGCATCCGCAAGACGAAGGAATTAACTACAACATTTTGCTTGATGGCCCCGCGCGGCGAAAAAAGGACAGAGTGTACATTTACGGAATGAGCAAATTGGTGCGTGCTTGGCGAATGAAATATTATGCGGTCTTTCATGTATCCATCCTGATGCTTCTGCCCGCAGGGAAACGTCATCGTCAGTAACGAGCTTGCGCGCCGGTATGGCGACCAGGGCATCACGTCCATTTCCCTCAATCCCGGGAACCTTCGCAGCGACCTTGCGCGCCACGAATCGAATCGCATCGTGCTGACTATCTTGGTCAGTTAACTCGGATTTAATGTTGCCGTTAAAACACTACGCAGCTCTGACCTCATTTTTTGCTCTCCACAGTATTGGCTTTGCTACCCCGTTCCAATGGGTGCCCTCACGCAGCTTTGGGCCGGCACGGCGACGGAGGCAGAGAATCTCAACGGCGGGGTATAGTCTCGCCCTCTTCTTCCGCGTGCGTGCGTGCTGACTTCATTCTTCCAAAGTATCTTATCCCATGGGCGCGTGTCGGTACGCCGCCTCCGGCCGGCGTAGATCCTGCCGGTGGCAAGGCACTTTGGACGTGGCTGGAGGAGCAAGTGACGCGTTTCGAAGGAGGCGAGAACTGATTCTTGAGTCTCTCAGTGGAACTTCAACATAGCTCCCTTTTGTCCAGTAATAGTACTATGTATGTATCTGAAAAGATATCTTTCCATAGGAACGCTCATTCGTCGTCGCGGGCTGAGTGTTTCTGGCAAAACATGCTTCTATCCAACTGTACGCATACGCCGTAAAGCCGACAGCGTCCACCCCCAAGCCAGTCAATTTCTTATGCGCTAATGAACAAAGACATTTCAGTCTGACTTCTCAAATATCGTAAAGGTCCCGAGCATCGTGCCTTGGCTATGATCAAGTCTGCACTTGGTAGCCGAAGATAGGATGGTATATATACGCGGCACTTCTCAAAGAGACATCTTCGGAATCTGTTTTGATTTTTTTTCCGAAGACTTCCATGACTAGCGAATAAATCTATACATTTCCAAATGATCCCGGGTATTGTCGCGCGTCGGCGTCCGTATATAGTAGTAGTACATTTAACCCCAGAGGGTTTGTCAAAAATAACCCCATAGCCACGCACTCCTCTTTCCCTTGAGTAGATTATTGAGCCTTGGAAGACGTCCAATGTAATGTATATACAGAGATCCTGATGCAGAAACGAATGCGGACGCTATCGCCAAGTCAGCTGGCGGCGGACGGAGGAGAGCGGTGCTTTGAGGTAGGCATGCATGCGTGAGCTAGGTGTGGGCGAAACTTGGCCAGGGATACTCACCAAATATAGCTATCGGCGCCCATCCCGCTAAAAGCAGAGCAACGTGCTGTGTCCCGACGGCGGCGGGCGGTGCCCCAGATTGGGCGTAGGAGATGAGATCTACGAGGGGGGTTATTGCGGAGAGGAGGTGGATAGCTATGATAGCACTAGGTCAGATGAATGAGTGCTCTTGCTGTCTACGAACTAATAATCCGACACACAATTGGAAGATCAGAAGACTGCGAATGAGAGACGGGAGTTCGGGAGGGTTGCGGTATTGCGAAGTTGGGACAGTGGGACCTAGAGTCAAGCAAATGAGGTCGGACATGCGGATAAACAGGACGCATCTTACTCTTACTAGTTTCCGAGATCGTTAATATTTCATCGTCGTCGCCATGAGTACCATGCAAGTCGTAATCACCATCCTCATTGGATACCAAGTCATTCCGCAGCCCAAGTGCGATCTGCGTGATAGACATTCGATCGCTATTGTGCACGGAGCGTCCGAAGGAGGTGCTCCTGGTCGTACCGCTGGGGGTATTGCCGCCAACGGGGACCGGCGGCGTGGTTGAATCAACGTTTTCGCTTGAGTCCGCTTCAGTACCAGTGTTGAGATTGCGCGGCAATCTGGGCGCCTTGATCTTAAATTCTATCTCCGCAAAGGCGACGCTGGACACCGTATCGAAAGAGTCCTCAGAGAGTTGCGAATGATGTCCCGAAGAGGCCGTAATGAGCCTGGAGGACGCGCTGATTCTGACTGGGGACGGAGGGACGAACGGTAGATGAAAGCCTGGGATCTTCTCTTGCAGCAAGACTGGGCTAATTGGTTGCCGGCGTTCCTCCCGGCTCATCCGAACGATGAATGACGGAGACGGGGACGGCGCGGTAATCGCGTACGGCGTCGGGGGAGTCGAACGAGTCTTGAATGATGGTCGTGATTTGCGCCGCTGCGGCAGGACGGTATAACTATCGAGGTCCTCGATGTTAACTGAGCGGCGAGCACGGCGGATATGCTGATGCGTCCGCAGGACACGGATGGCGGACAATGTGGTGAGCCACAAGGAAGGGATTGTGATGATAAATGGCGTTCCTGCAAACCCAAGGAACCGGATCCTGTTCG
>QVIE01003301.1:0-17498 GCA_013387415.1 Panellus pusillus | reverse complement strand
TAACGCCGCCCCGCTCGCGGATGACCTCATCGCCGCTCTGCGCAAGCTCCAGGTGAACGAGAAGCACGCCTCCGGCGTGGAAGTCCTCGTAGAGCCGCACGATGGGGACTCGGGCGTCGGCGTTTACGTGGAGGATTGCGACGGTGACGAGGAGAAGAGCGAAGAGGACTGGGTGTACGGGGAGTCCGCTCCTGCGCGCCAGCGGTGGCAGCCCGTTGCCACTGCGCTACCGCCCATGTTGCCTATGGTTTCCTCCTGATCGTCTGTTGTAAGTCCTTGTTTCCTGATTTCGCTTTTCGGATGATACACATTCAGACCTGTTCTGACCTCTCGGGGTTTGAGGACACTTGATATTGCCTATAATCTCTGATTTTTCCTCTTCTCTCCGTTTATTTCTTTTCGCCTGGTCACTGACGCACATCCTATAGGCATCATCCTTTCTATCTCTACCCTTGCTCTGTTCATATGTATCGTTATCAGTGAGTCCTTCTCTTGCTTTCTATCTCCCAGATGAAACAAATCTCAGACCTGTTCTGACCTTTCTGGAGACGCCATTGATATTGCCTTTTTCTGCTGATCCTTCTCTTCTACCACTGTATCGCCTCATACTGACGATGACCTTGTACTCCAGAAAAGTGTACAATGTTGGACTGGTTCCCTATGGACTCACGGATTACATATGTGTATCGTATGGACTGACTCACGGACGATTATATCGAATGTATTCTATCGTGCTGAAACTACACAAAGAAGGTTGTCGGCGACATCTTACTCTGTGTCATCCGTGTCTTTGCTAGTCTGATTATGCCGCGTCTTCCTGAGGACGACCAAGATCCGCTAGCGCTGGAGTCGTCCTGCCATGGAACGGCCCCATTTTGAGTTGTGTAAACTAACATACCGCTATTTTCTCGTCCACAACATAATGACAATTAGGTATCACATTCCATTGAACCGACATGAATGTTATACACTACATCATACACTAAGAACGCACATACCGCTTCACAATGAGCGGCATCTGATTCCCCGCCTTCGGATCGCTCTTCAAGAGCGGTCGCCGCACAGCACTGGTCTTGCTCTGAATATCCGCCGCAGGGACGGCAAGTTCGAACTCGAAGGCGCGTACGAGGGTGAAGAGGAGGGCCTTCATCCTGAGAGCAAGGAAGGTCGGCCGCATGAGATTAGTTCGGCCGGGGCAGATGAAAGTAAGGACGTACTCGACGAGAGAGGCGGTAACCCTAATGTACACGTTATTGTTTGAGCAACGCAGTGAGTAGGGAGTGAGATGCAGACGCACGATGCACGCTCGGGGACCACCCAGGAACGTAAGCATGTGCCCCCAGACTCCGGGGAGCGAGTTGGATTGGGCCCAGCGGGGTCGGACACCTCCCAACGCGAGGGCTGGGTATCAATAAGCAACAGCCGTGCGGAATCAATCAACGCACTTGAATTCCATTGCGTCTTCACCCCAGATCGCCTTGTTCGCGGTTCATCGCGAGGATAGGTATCATGCTGTGTTTCTGGCGAGTTGACACTGGCAACGTATTAAACGGGGAGAGGGAAGACGCACATGGTCTGCCTTTAGCTATCCTGCAGTCCGATATGCTCCTCACGCGAGAAGTCGGGAGCGGAGATCAGGACTCACCTCAATGTCTGGTGTACAGTCCCGTAGATGTCAGTGAACGTGTGTCGCAAGAGGTACAATGTCGTCCTGCGTTGCAACGCGCACTGTAGTGGTAGTACTTGAGTTATAATTCCCGCGAGGCGTCAAGAGATTTTGTAGCGCACTAGTCGACGGCACCGGCGCGTAAATCCGCAAAGTCTCGCGCACAACGCAGTCCAGATACGGGAGCTCGTTGAGCTCGTCCATCGTCGGGTTGTCCGTCGGACAGTAGACAGTTCGTCCCGCAAGCGCTTTTGGACGGCTGGATGCTGCGTAAGCGCGAACAATGCCACGTCGTGGCCACACTGCAGAAAAAAGGTCGGAGATGAAACTTTCAAAGGCTGGACAGAAGACTCTGATTACCTCGTTGTCTCGTGGCCTGCCACAAGGAAAGTGGGCACCTCTGTCTCGACTGCTAAGAAGGGGTTAATGGAAAGCAACAGAGATCTCACGAGCGAGAACCTCGTCGTCCGAAAGCCGTTGGCTGGCAGAGATGTCCTTGGACGTGTTGGCCTGGACAAGTAGCGAAAGGAGATCCCGGGCGCGTCCACCCCCTTTCTCGAACGTCCCGTCTCCAGCCATCTCTTCCTTGCTCTCCTGGAGTAACTGGCGGCCGATCTTCAGCATGGTGGCTTTCGCGGCTTCCATCTGGCTATCCAACGAGGTCGGCTTCGAGAAATAGAATTATCAGCACATACTCATGTATAGGGCAATTGAAAACACGTACGATGATGCGGAAAGCAGGGATGAAATTCTGAAGCACGTTAATGATATTGATGCTCATTCCGGTTCGGAAAATGGTGGCAAAGGCATCTCCAAGTTCAGTTTTCTCGGAACTCAGATTGTTGAACTGATAATTGAAGCCTGAAAAACGGTTGCTTCGGATGATGTGGAGACATTTACACAGGACTAGACCGTACCTGCAAGCCCAATGACATCGAGCGTAGCTTTGCTGAGCCACGGGAGGACGTTTACGCGAGCAGACCCGCCCGAGTTGGAAACTTCGTGGGACCAGACGTCTCGTAGCTATAACAACCTGTAGACTCTCGGAGGCCGAACAACGCTAGGCGTACCTCGAGGGACTTGTCTACGAAGATTTCGGTTAATTCCCTGATTTGCGGGGCTCCAAACGCGGGATTCTTTCAAAGAGCATATGAGCAAGATTCGTTTCCAAGCAGCACTTGCGTCCGAGTACCATAACTTTGCGCTGAGATGCATCAGTCATAGCAATTATGTCTCAGCATGAGAAAACCTGCCTGTTGCCTGTGCTGTTCACCCTCAGCAACAAGAACGCCTAGGTGGCCGGGGAAAGTTAGACTTGAAGATACGTTCGAAAACAGAGGACACACCTCGGCCCAGCATTCGAGACAAAGCAAATCGGGCCTGCTCCGGCTTCTCGTAGATTTGGCTATTCATCAGAAAATGGTTCAGAGCACCAGTGTCGACCGTAAATAAGCGTTGCGTCTGGAAATCAAGCGCAAATGAATGAAATCCAGTCGTAAGGCTGGTGACGTCCCTGGACGTACGAGAAAGGCTCTGTATTTCAGAGTCGGGCCGTATTCTTGTACCCATTTCTCATGCATGACTGAGTTTTCCTGCATGAACATGCCTTTGAGTCTCGATGCTCGGATTTCAGGTCAGATACACGGTATTACAGCCTCGAAAATTTCCCTCATGTTGCCATAGAGCCAATGGGTTGCTTTGGGGCCTGGGAGGTGCCCGACCGGGGTGCTGGACTCTCGGTAGACTTTCTTGATAAGCTCGTAAAGCGTATAGACAGCCGCCAGAGTAGCAGCGGAAGCCAGCACTCTGAGTAGCATGATCGTTGTAAGCTGTGACGACGTGTTCAACTGACTTTTATAGCAACCACCGGAAAAGCCGACGGGTAGTCTGGGGGGCGTTTTCCGAAAGAGGTCATCCGTGTTTCCGACCTCTGACCAAATCCTGCCCGGCTTTTGAAGATATTGTGAGTATGCCGTCGTATGCCGGTCACGTCGAAGTGCTGCGTGCCAGGCTGCGCATCTGAGAAGCAGGCAGTTGCCATCGTTCGAACGTTCAAATTTCATGATAGGGATAGCGGGTGAGGCCGGGCGCCCGTGTCAAAAAGAGAACTCAGTCGTCGAGCTTGCATAAAGTTATGCAATGCCCGCAGCCGGAGTCGAGTTGAATGTTAAGAAGAGTTACGTACCTGTCCGACTTTTCTAGAAGCCAGCGGACGGCGTCGACCCATGCTTTAACTCAAAGTTGAAAGGTGCTCCGAAAACATCCGTATACTTACACTGTATGGGGAGTACGTTATGCATACATGCGCCAGTCCATTCATCATCAGTACAAGCACAGGTAATTAGATAGGTGGCGAACAGAGCAGACCCGATTCTCGATAGGCGGCCAGAACCTGCCAGTAGGATTACGACCTCACATACGGCTTGACGATGAGCGGCAACTGATTGCCTCCCTGTGGCTGGCTCCGCACAATCGGGCGCTGCACGATCGTCGCCCGCTTCCCGATGTCGGCCGCCGGCACCGCAAGCTCAAACTCGAAGGCCCGGATGAGGGTGAAGAGAAGGGCTTTCATCCTGCGCGTCGTCAATTGGTTGGTACGTTGCCATTCGGTGGAGGTGAGGAGAAAACTTACTCGATGAGAGAGAAACGGTATCCCTGTGCAACGAAAGACATTAGCGGTGGCACTAGCCCTAGAGGGAAGGAGACTGACGATGCAAGCACGCGGACCACCGAGGAAAGAAAGCATATGCCCCCAGACACCGGGGATAGAGTTGGTCGTAGTCGCCGGGTCCTCCCACCGCTCAGGCCTACACGCAAGGGTAGATATCAGAACATTTCTCGAAGGAACGAGCCATGCAATTGCACAAGAAAAACGCACCTGAACTCCCAAGAGTCCGCACCCCAAATCTCCCGGTCGCGGTTTATAATGAGGATGGGGATGAACCTGAGTTGATCCGCACTCAAACCTGATTGTCAGGTGGCAAGCAAGAAGGGGACTCACACCATCTGGCCCTTGCGCACCCTGAGCACAAAGTCGAGACGAGTCTGAATTCGGACTCAATTCAGAGAAGGGTGACAGCTCACTGGATGGTCTCGTGTACATTTCCGGCAGCATCTGTCCACGGAGTGGACAAAGGCACAACATCGTCCTGCGTGGCGACACGGGCTGCGAAAAGCAGAATGTGCATTAGCTAGCCCGCGCATTCATGGTAGAAGTTTGGACTCAACCCGTGCCGGTGACCGGAGAATGCAGACGCAACGTCTCCTCACCACGCAATCCAGATACGGCAGTTCGCTGAGCTGGTCCATGGTGGGGTTGTCCGTCTCTACGGCCAAGAGTTCCTCCCGTAGACGCTTCTGCGCGGCTACGTTCTGTGTGAGTGCGAATAACGCCCAAGTGGTACCCGTGCTAGGCAAACATCAATCAGTCATCTAGCCCTCTCCAAATGGGAATTTCAAAAACCTCGTAGTTTCATGACCCGCGACCAGGAACGTCGGTACCTCTGTAGTCATCCGATCAGTAATTCAGCTGCATCCGCGCATGCGGCAGCAGGAAGGAGTCTTACGAGCCAAAACATCTTCGTCTGACAGACGCTGGCTGGCGGGAAGATCTTTCGCAGTGTTGGCGCGGACGAGCAAGGACAATAGATCCCTCGAGCGCGGCCCGGACCCCTTTTCAAAAGTCCCGCTTTCAGCCATCTCGTTCTTGCTATCCTGCAAGAGCTTCCGCCCGATTCGCATCATCTTGGCTTGCGAAGTGTCGATAATAGTATCTACTTTAGAAGGCTAGATAGCAGAAATAAGGACCTATCAGCACGCTAGAAATGTGCAGTTTTGATACTGAACGTACAATAATGCGGGCCGGCGGGAAAAACATTTTGAGGATACGAAGAGGACTCTGGGCGAGTCCAACACGGAATATAGTCGAGAATGCGGCGCCAAGTTCTGTGCTCTCATCATCTTGAGCGAGAGCGTTGAAGTTATAGTTGAATCCTGCGATCCCAATGATGTCCAGCGTCGCTCTGCTGAGCCAAGATAGAGCATCGAGGCGAGCAGTTCCACCGGCATTCGCCGCTTGGGATGACCAGACGTCCCGCAGCTACGTGCGTGTTGAAATGCAGATCGAGAAACCCTGTGAAGGGATTACAAACCTCCAAAGACTTTTCGACAAAGATTTCGGTCAGTTCTCTAACTTGCGCGGCACCAAAGGCAGGGTTCTAATGAGCATGATAACCAGATCCAACACAGGATAGTCTGATCGAGTACCATGATTCTGCGCTGTATCAAATCACTCATTATTCCCAAGTTCTCTGCGGCATGTATATAATCATACCTGTAATTTGTGCTGATCTCCTTCAGTGACCAGAACGCCTGAACCGAACAACGTCAGCAGTTCCGTTTAATCTTCAGGAGGGTCGTACCCGGTCCCACAATGCGTCCTAGGTTGTAACGACCCGCCTCTGGCCTCTGGTATATATAAGTATTCGTCAAAAAATGGTTGAGCGCCTTGGTGTCAATAGTAAAAAGGCGCGAAGTCTATGCAACGAAATGAGACATTGAGGTCGAATGGGCTCCAATGGCGAGCTTACATTGAAGAAACCGAAATATCTAAAGGTACGTCCGTATTGCTGAGCCCATTCCTCGTGTGTCGAGGAGTTTTCCTATGTAGATTCAGAAGATGTACGAGCAACGCGTTGCAAGGGATACTTACGCCTTTCCATATTTCTTTTTGGTTTCCGTAGAAGAAGTGGTAGATTTGGGGCCTGGGAGAGCCCTGGTGGGCGAGGTCAATTCTTGCCGAACGAATCGCAAGATACGATAAAGAGCGTAGGCTACGACGGTCCCGGCAACTGAGACAAAGAGATTGGAAAACATGGTGACTGCGGGAAAAGAAGAAGTGCAATCGTTTGCTTTTATAGCAGGCGCGAAGCGCGTGAGGTTGCCGAAGGTTGCGTCAGCAGTCTTGACAAACAACCGAAGCTTTCCTGAAGTCACAAGAAAAACGGTCGAAGACTGAACTCCTTCGTTCGTGGGAGAGTGCAAGACCTGCGAGAATGAAAGGAATACTTGGAAGAACGCAAAACAACCAGAGAGAGATGCCCTCCAGGGAGACTAGTCGAGATATCATCCTTACGCATGACGGCGGCGCGCGTCGAACGGATACGCGGAAACGTAGTCATGTCGATGATGAAATCGATTGTTCGGTGTCTCCGCCGGATTGTTCAGTGTCTCCGCCGGATTGTCCGGCGGTCAGGAGCAAAGCTCAAGGAAGGACTGGAGTCACTGATTCACAACGGGTGCCAAATATCGAACAACACCTCCTGACTCCTGAGCATGGCCGACACGTTGGAGCCAATTGTGATACCTCCACTTAAAGTCGACAAGCATTTCACTTGCTCGGGATCTGGCTTGCGATACGAGGACGAGGAGCGCGTCCCGCCCGACACTCTTCGTTCGTTGCTCTTGCCGAGTGGCGGTAGGAATGGTATTTCTGACCGAGACAGGTACCTATCTTCTCTATCTTTCCTTTCGTATATGTAACATGCTCCCAGAAGCAAGTCGTGGTGGGGTGCACAGGCTCTGTTCTATGGTATCAAGTACACAAAGAGCATGACTATCGCCCACGTTCGCGCGCAGATCGAAGACGCGTTGCGCGACAAGAACAAGGGTCTTCGTGTCCCCAGGACATTCTGGATCTCGAATACAAGTACAACAAAGAATTTCGCGAGCTCAACGCGCAGGTACGCGATAAGGCTGGGCTGGGTGGAAAGAGAAAGCGCGAAGCAGAAACAGTGGCGCCGAAAGGCAGTAAGTCCAAGTCCAGCGCGCCTAGCGAGGCCCAGTCGTCCCCAAGAAACCGCGGCCGAACGTTCCACCACCGCCTGCCGATGTGGCAGCTCCACCGAAAGAACGTACTAAGCAAACTGCGCGAAAGACCACGGGGTCTAAACCACCCAAACCAACGCGAATGGCAACGGCATCTGATGCGGCAAAACCAAAGCAAACCGCGAAACCAACGGTGCCACCTGCTGACGACCCACCTGCTGACGACGCGTTTTACCCGATAAATCTCGATGTCAAGCCCGACATATCGAGACCCCGCACAAAGCAGACTTCTAAACGAACGATGCCACCTGCAGATAACGCGTTCCCGCCGATGGATGTAGATGTCAAACCCGACATACCCAAACCCAGTACAAAGCAGGCCGCGAAACGCACGGTCCTCACAGCCAATGAAGCGCCGTTTCAAATGGACGTAGATCTCAAGCCCGACGCACCCAAGTCCCGCCCCAAGCAGACCGCAAGAAAGACGACCGGCACAGCAAACACTGTTCCCGCACCAGCAGCGTCTTCTTCCGCTGTTCCAGCGGCCCCTGCCCGCACGAAGCAGACCGTACGGCGCGGCGGCGGTCCCTTGCCTGACCCTACGGGACGATCGACCGCTCCGCGCGCTGACACTGTCTCGGGTACATGGGCCATCTATTGCCCCGCGATCTCCGACGGGTGGGACTACGTAGACCCGGGCAACCTCACTCTTAACATCGTCGGGCGCGGCAGCGCGCTCGAGGGCGAGTTTGATTTTGGGATCATTCAAGGCTTGCTGCGCTCCACACGCGTCGAGGAGCGACAGGACGGCGCGTATGCCACCGTGCATTGGGCAGGGGAGGAGAATGAGGGACCGATCTGCGCGCCGTCTGCGCATCAATCGGGGTACATCAAGTTTACGGGCGAGCGGCTCAAGGGCAAGCTGAACGACCTCGCTGCGGCCGGAGACGTCGAGTTTGAGGGTAGATGGGTGGGTGGCGCGCGGCTCATCAGGGCGTCTTGGGATGATTATAGTGAGGAGGCTTATGAGCGTGCGAATCGCGCCCGTTGGCACTGAGTGCCGTTCAACATTTTACTTACAACGTTCAAAGATTTAGTGATGTAGTGCCCACGAATAGTCTAATCATACCCTTCCCGAATTTGGATGTACGAGGCAACGAATGGTGCACCCCTGGATAGGGGCGGCGTCGATAATTTCATCATGAGCGTTCACGGTGCTCATCCCCAGCAGCGGTACTAAGAACAGAACACACGCTCGAATCTTGTAGCGCCAGGGAGAATGGTTGCGATGTTCAATGCAGAGCGCAACGAGAGACATGACGATCAGGATTTTCATCTTCTTGAGGCATGCAGGAAAGGTATTCGGTCTTGCATGGAGGGTTTGAATGAAATTGGAATACTGCGCGAACTCGAAGGTATCGACCGAAGAGTTGCAGGGCGAGCTGCCAGCTGGTCTTGGAATCACCGACTGGACCCCGAAGACGTAAAGTGCTTTGCTATTGAGCTGAATGGAGGGATTACAGGTGCTTGTAGCGTATAAGCCGTCGTGGATCGGCTTGAACATTGCAACAACAAGTTGAAGTGAAATTTGTTGAAGTTTGCGACTCGGATGTTTGGCTCGGGCCGAGTCGATCTGCCAGTGCAACCTCTGGCGTTGCCCGTGGTACCCACTCGAATCCTTGACCCAGAAGCCTTGCTAGAAGCACTTGCATACTCATGGGATTTTTGCATCAAGAAATCGTCAATTCTACCATGACCTCTGGCCCACAGCCGGCCCAAGTCACGATCCGTGTGTAGTATGTACATACGTCAGACTCCGCCACTGCACCACATCTTCTCTTCTTTTTTTGTCGCTCCTTGGACAACATCTCGCACGAATCTTCCTCCGACCTCTCCGACGCGGGAGCGTATGTAGCTTTTTGATGGACCCCCTGAGCCTCTCATCTGGAGTCCCACACGAGTGCGGCAGCCAAGGCTGAGCATAGTGCGTAATAGCATTACCTCGGGTGGACAGAGATCATTCCTCGGCTGGGTTACAATTCCATAGCCAAAACCAACGGGGTAGGGCGGACCGACTATGTCGGCCCGGATGATGGTGTGTGGAAATGCGTCAGCGTTAAACAGCACCGGACGGGATGTATAGCGGACGAAAACGCGACACATTCCAAACTACCTGTATTCGTTCCACAAAAAAAAAAAAAAAAAAAAAAAATGTAGCTTTTTGACATCTCCGTCGGATAGCTTCTGTTGTTTGTCAAAACGGGTGACTCGGCCGTCGGATGCCTTGCGCGCTGGCCCCTAATAAAGCAGACGCTTCCACCTCGTCTCTTGACTTCTCCCGCACCATGTTTCTTAGGATCATCTTCCCGGTCGTTGGAACGATCACAGCATACGCACTCTACCACATCTTCAGACTCGTCTACCGCGAGTTGACTTCGCCGACCAGGTTTCTCCCAGGCCCCAAATCCAGCAGCTTGTTTTACGGAAATCAAAGGGATATATTGAAAGGCGTGAGTGCCTCGTGCACTGCGTCTTCGCCCGCACAATATTCCGATCTGCAATGCAGGAAAACGGGTCCCTGCTTGAGGGATGGATCAACAAATACGGGCGTACTATGAAATATTTCGGTTTCTTCAATGTAAGCTAGCCAGTGGGTATTGCTTCACCAAGACCGCTCATCTCCTCATCATATAGACTTCGCGACTCTTCACAATCGATACCAAGGCGATCAACCACTTTCTGACGAATAACTATATCTACCAGAGGCCGGAACCGAGTCGTTACAACCTTGGACGCGTGGTGGGACCGGGTATAGTCGGTCTTCTCGAAGGCTCGCAGAAACCGCTCACATTGCTCGCTCGTTCTAGGTGTTCTGGTCACAGAAGAAGATCAACACAAAATGCAGGTATGCTTGCACTTGCACCGTGACATATTGCAGTGAATTTCAGAATAATGATGAGCAATTTTACTCAGCGCAGGATCATGGTACTGAATGAGTACCATGTCGCCCTGATTCCGACTCTTACGTTCATCACATAGAATCCAGCCTTCGGTGCCGCGCAAGTTAGAGAATTGACCGGAATCTTTGTCGAGAAGTCTTTGGAGGTTCAAATGTCCTTCTGTCGATTTCTGGATCTCTGCTCAAGCCCACGCACGTAGCTGAGGGACGTCTGGACCCTCCAAGTGGCGAACGCTGGCGGAGCCGCTCGCATTGACTGCGTGTCCTGGCTCAGCAGAGCGACATTGGACATAATCGGGCTCGCAGGATTCAACTACAACTTCAATGCTCTCGCTCAAGATGACAAGAGTACTGAACTCGGCGCTGCCTTCTCGTCCATCTTCCGTGCCGGAATGGCACAGAGTCCCCTCCGCGTCATCAAAACTTTCATTCCTGCTCTGCGCTTCATCGTACGTCGAGCACCTAAACTGCCTGTTGATAGGCTGATGGACACTATCGTTTCCTACTCTCAGCCGACCAAAGAAGACACCGAGATCAACTACCAGCAAGCCACGATGATGAAAATCGGGCGAAAGCTTCTACAGGATAGCAAGAACGAGATTGCTGAGAGCGGGACGTTTGAAAAGGGGTCTGGGCCACGCGCGCGGGACCTCCTGTCGCTGCTCGTACGCGCCAACACCGCGAAAGATCTTCCCGCCAGCCACCGTCTGTCGGACGAAGATGTTTTGGCTCGTAAGCCTTCTCTTGCACACACATGTAGTTCAGACACTGATGAGATGGAGGCAGAGGTGCCTACGTTCCTAGTCGCGGGACATGAAACTACGAGGTTCTCTTTTTCCTCTGCTGTGTGCACTATTGGATGGATGACTGACCGGCCCACTTCAATATCGCGTGTTTAGCACGAGCACAACATGGGCGCTGTTCGCTCTCACACAACACCCGGCCGTGCAAACACGTCTTCGGGAGGAACTGCTGGCAGTTGAGACGGATTATCCCACGATGGAGCAACTAAATGAGCTGCCTTATCTCGACGGTGTTGTCCGCGAGGTACTGCGTCTGCACGCTCCGGTCCCCGGCGTGAGTAAGTGCACGAATTCGTTTCGGATGTGAGAGTAGTAACTCACACATGTGTCTGTAGGCCGCGTCGCTACGCAAGACGATGTAGTGCCTTTGGCAACGCCGTACACGGATGTCAATGGAATCGTGCATGAGACCATTCGGTGAGTAACCCGGGATGTGTATATTTCTGCGTCCCCCCTGGCTGAAAGATCTTTGCAAGAGTACAGAAGGGTCAGATTGTGTTCGTCTCTTCTGCGCACATCCCTTTCCACGCAGCGCAGTCTAAAATGCCGACGATACAGGGTCATACCCATTCTCCTCATGAATCGCGATAGGGATATCTGGGGTTCGGACGCCATGGAGTTCAAGTGCGTCTGTTTTTTGAGTGCCGTTCTCGCAGCGATATATGATATCGATGCGTGATGTTTATGTAGGCCTGAACGCTGGGAGAACTCAGCTATAAGCAATTCCATCCCTGGGGTCTGGGGGCATATGCTTACATTCCTCGGTGGACCGCGTGCTTGTATCGTACGTCTTTGTTTTCCCTCCCGGCTGTATCTGTCTGCTCACTGGCTCGTGCTTTGTAGGGGTATCGTTTCTCTCTCATTGAGTGAGTCCTCCCACTTCCCCCCTCGATGCAACGACATAACGTTGAAGTGCTGCAGGATGAAAGCCCTCCTCTTCGCCCTCGTCCGTGCCTTCGAGTTTGAACTCGCAGTGCCAGTGGCCGACATCGGTATACGGTCGGCGATTGTGCAGCGCCCGTTCATGAAGAGCGAGCCGAAGAGGGGCATTCAGCTGCCGCTCATTGTCAAACCGTATGTGAGATCGTGAGCTCAACAACACTTCGAAGGGCTGCGGCGCGCTGCACGATAATTTCATCCACATCTACTTACTAAACTACTTAATCGATATGGAAAGGTCGACGTCGTGCTGACGTTGGCCAAGTGGTGGCCTGTCTTACGTAGCTTATCCTCCCCCTTTTTTCTGCTTCCACGGACTCAAAAAAAGTTGATCGTGCTTTCCAAATGATATTATTTCTGCGTCGCTATAATGAGATGCGCTGCCGGGCAGATGCTGTGCGGCGACCACAATCGCGTCCGGTGTTTGAATCTCGCAATAACAGACCGGATGTACGAGGACACTGGATGTACGAGGACAGATATTCGAATGGTGCACCCTAGACAGGGCCGGCGTCGATTATTTCATCGTCATTCACGGTGCCCATTCCTATCGAATACATTATGAGGTGTGAGGGTGTTTGGCATGATGTCTTTTATTCCTTTTTATTCATTGCGTTTGGTTGGACGCTCCGTTGTGAATCCGGGAAAACTGGAGGGAACAGCCGTGTCGTGACCGGTCATATGAAACAACACCGAATTTCCTGCCTCGCAGCGCTGTCGCAAATGTCGAGCACGGTCCGGCCAGGCGCCAAGAAATGGGGAACAACGGAAGCACATGCAAGAGATGGAGTTGGTCGAAAACGCCGACTAGTGACCATCGGTGCCAATTGCACCACGCGTGTTCAGTATCCAATGCCAATGGAATGTTCATGATACATATAGGTGTAGCTTGCAGCGGTACTAAGAATACAGTTCAATACACGCTCAAAGTTTTTGGGCTCCCGGATGCTGAGGGTATGAGGTCGTCTGCCCGCTTCGTAACGCTCCATGGCGCAGCGCCGACCTAGTAAAAGCCAGGGAGAACGGTTGCGGTGTTCAATGCAGAGTGCAACGAGAGACATGACGATGAGAATTTTCATCTTCTTGGGCCATACAGGAAGAATATTGGGTCTTGCGTGCAGGGTTTGTATGACATATCGACCGAAGAGTTTCAGGGCGGGCTGCTGGTCTTCCAATCACCGTCGGGACCCCGAAGACGTAAAGAGCTTTTCTATTGAGTTGAATGGGAGGATTACAAGTGGTCGCAGCGTATAAGCCGTCTCGGCCAGTCGACGACTCGACAAAATTTGTTGTTTGCAAGGCGGACATGTTTGGCTTTTGATCTGCAACCTCTGGCGCTCCTCCTGACCCAGAAGCATTGCTAGAAGCACCTGCACACTCATAAGTAGGATTTTCGCGTGAAGGAATCTTCAATTTATACCATGACCTCCGGCCCAAGCTCAGGATCATGCCACGATCCGTGTGTACATACGTCTGACGCGACGGCACCAAATCTCTTCTTTTTTTGTCGTTCCTCGAATGACATCTCAGACGAATCTTCCTCCGACCTCTCCGACGCGTGAGCGTATCTTTTTGGCGTCTCCGTCGGAAAGCTTCGGTTGTTTGTCAAAACGGTTGACTCGGCCTTCGGATGCCTTGCGCGCTGGCCCCTGATAAAGCAGATGTTTCCTCCTCGTCTCTTTCTCCAGCACCATGTTTCTTAGGCTCATTCTCCCGGTCTTTGGGACGATTACAGCTTATTCGCTCTACCACATCTTAAGACTGGTCTATCGCGAGTTGACTTCGCCGACCAGGTCTCTCCCAGGCCCCAAATCCAGCAACTTTTTCTATGGAAATCAAAAAGATATATCGAGAAGCGTGAGTGCTTCGTGCACTGCGTCTTCGCCCGCACAAGATTCCAATCTTCAATGCAGGAACCCGGGTTAATGCATGAGGAATGGATCCAGAAATACGGGCGTACTATGAAATATTTCAGTTTCTTCAGTGTGAGCTAGCCACTGGATCTTGCTTGACCGAGACCGTTTATCTCTTCATATAGACTTCGCGACTCTTCACAGTCGATACGAAGGCGATCAACCACTTTCTGACGAATAACTATATCTACCAGAGGCCGGAATCGAGTCGTTACAACCTTGGACGCATTGTGGGACCGGGTACGTTCGGTCTTCTCGGAGACTCGCAGAAACCGCTAACATTGCTCGCTCGTTTCAGGTGTTCTGGTCACAGAAGAAGATCAACACAAAATGCAGGTATGCTTGCACTTGCATCGTGGCATATTGCAGTGAATTTCAGAATGATAACGAGCACTTTCACTCAGCGCAGGATCCTGGTACTCATTCAATACCATCTCGCCCTGATTCCGACTCTCACGCTCATCACATAGAATCCTGCCTTTGGTGCCGCGCAAGTTAGAGAACTGACCGGAATCTTTGTCGAGAAGTCTTTGGAGGTCTAGATGTCCTTCTTTTGATTCCTGGATCTCTACTCAAGCACATGCACGTAGCTAAGGGACGTCTGGACAATCCAAGTTGCCGAACGCTGGCGGAGCCGCTCGCATTGACGCTTTATCCTGGCTCAGCAGGGCGACATTGGACATAATCGGGCTCGCAGGATTCAACTACAACTTCAATGCTATCGCTCAAGATGACCAGAGTACTGAACTTGGTGCTGCCTTCTCGGCCGTCTTTCGTGCCGGACTGGCGCAGAGTCCCCTCCGCATCATCAAAACTTTCATCCCTGCTCTGCGCTTTATCGTACGTCCGGCACCTAAACTGCGTGCTGATAGGCTGATAGATACTCTTGCTTCCTACTTGTAGCCGTCTCAAGAAGACAGAACGATCAACTACCAGCAAGCCACGATGATGCAAATCGGGCGGAAGCTTGTGCAGGATAGCAAGAACGAGATGGCTGAGAGCGGGACGTTTGAAAAGGAGTCTGGACCACGCGCGCGGGACCTCCTCTCCCTGCTCGTACGCGCCAACACCGCGAAGGATCTTCCCGCCAGCCACCGTCTGTCGGATGAGGATGTTTTGGCTCGTAAGCTTTCTCTTGCACACACATGTAGTTCAGACACTGATGAGATGGACGCAGAAGTACCTACGTTCCTAGTCGCGGGCCACGACACTACGAGGTTCTCTTTTCTCCTGCCGTTTTCAGTATTGAATGGATGACTGACTGACCCACTTTGATATCGCGTATTTAGCACGGGCACCACATGGGTGCTATTCGCTCTCACCCAATACCCGGCCGTGCAAACACGTCTTCGGGAGGAAATGCTGGCAGTTGAGACGGATCATCCCACGATGGACCAACTCAATGCGCTGCCTTATCTCGACTGTGTTGTCCGCGAGGTAATGCGTCTGCACGCTCCGGTCCCCACCGTTAGTAAGTGCACGGATTCGTTTCGGATGTCCGAGTAGTAACTCACACATGTGGTCGTAGGCCGCATCGCTATGCAAGACGATGTAGTACCTCTGGAAACGCCGTACACGGATGTCATGGAACCGTGCATGAGACCATTCGGTAAGCAACCCGGAATGTGTATATTTCTGCGTCCCCCTGGCTGAAAGATCTTTGCAAGAGTACAGAAGGGTCAAATCGTGTTCGTCCCCTCTGCGCACATCTCTGTCTGCGAAGCGCAATCTAAAATTCTGACGATACAGGGTCATACCCATTCTCCTCATGAATCGCGATAGGGACATCTGGGGCTCGGACGCCATGGAGTTCAAGTGCGTCTGTTTTTTGAGTGCTATCCTCGCAGCGATGTCTGACATCGATGCGTGATGTTCATGTAGGCCTGAGCGTTGGGAGAACCCAGCAATGAGCAATTCCATCCCCGGTGTGTGGGCCATATGCTTACATTCCTCGGTGGGCCGCGTGCTTGTATCGTGCGTCCCTATTCTCCCTCCGGCTGTATCCATCTACTCACTGGCTCGTGCTTTGTAGGGGTATCGTTTCTCTCTCATCGAGTGAGTCCTCCCATTTCTCCCCTCGATGCAACGACATAACGTGAACCACTGCAGGATGAAAGCCCTCCTGTTCACCCTCGTCCGCGCCTTCGAGTTCGAGCTCGCAGTGCCAGTGGCCGACATTGGTAAACGGTCGGCGATCGTGCAGCGCCCCATTGTGAAGAGCGAGTCGCAGGGAGCGTCCAGCTGCCCTTATTGTTAAACCGTACGTGAGATCCTGAGCTCAACACGTTGAAGGGCCGCGAGGCGCTGCGCGATAATTACATCCACCATCTACTAACTACTTGATCGATATGGAAAGGTGTTGGGTTGACGTTGGCGAAGTGGTGGCCTGTCCTACGTAGCTTACCCTCCCCCTTTTTTCTGCTTCCACGGACTCTAAAAAAGTTGATCGTGCTTTCGATAATTATTTCTGCGTCGCTATAATGAGATGCAGATGCTCAGTGCTGTGCCGATAAGCGCCCAATCAATCTGACCAAACACTGGTTCTCGTTCGTTCACAGCATCTGCAGCACGCGTTCTGGGCTCTTTTTACGACTATAAAGCACGCAGGACTGCCGAGGCTTCGACACGTATATATCACCGGGATCGCGTTTCTTTGCGCGAGTTTTCTGCTTCTGCTTCGGATATTCAATATTGTACTTGTCGTCTAGACACGTCCGAGCCGCACCCTCATCTCTGGTTTCTCGCCATTTCGCCTGGTGACATGTGAGTCAGATAGACAATTATCTTATGCGTGTGTACCGATCGTCGGTGGATTTTGCAGAACGCTCGGTCGAGTCGAGTCAGATTACTCTAGCGCGTGCAGCGCGTCAACGCCAATAAGCAGCACTTTCGCACAGGTAGCCCAAAAAGCGCCATGACATCTCCGCGCGTTACCCCGTTTATTCCGCCGCTCGGCACCCCGGGTCCCTCGCCCATCCTATCCAGCCGCCCCAGCTACCCCAGCCTCCGACAGGGCCCAATACCCAGTACCCTGCGTGGGCCATGAATCCCCAGGGCGCAGGAAACTACCCAGTATACCCAAGCACCCCGTACACCGCCCCCGCAGGCACCCCGTACATCCCCGCCCCCATCTAGGGCCCGGATACTTCCAAGGAACAGGTCCACCAGCAGCCCACTTAAATCTTCCGCCCAGTTTCGGTGCACCAGGCGGGTACACGCCGTTTGCCGGAGGAGGCGCGCCCGTCGCTGGTGGTTGGGGGCGCACCCGGCATGCCTTGGCCTGGTCAGGGCGGCGGCGGCCCACCGCCCGGGACACCTTGGCACGGTGCACCGCCTGCCGCGCCCATGGGAACGCCGTGGGATGGGAGCGGGGTTCCCTTCCCCGTACGCCC
>QVIE01000054.1:0-19738 GCA_013387415.1 Panellus pusillus | reverse complement strand
ATTCTGTAGCCCCAGGAAAATGGTGCAGAAAACCGTAACTTCCACAACTTGCAGCTTGTTACTTCAGTACTAGCCTCACAATCTCTGAAGTCCTCTCACGTCTCGACAAGGAGGTCAACAAATCCGCCGACCAATTTCGCGTTTGCTGAGAGGCTCCTTCTCGAAGGAGGAATTGCAGGCGCGCGTCGACAACGCAGTCGGTCCTAGTGGCTTTTGTCCGTCTTCCGCATGTAACGAATTATTTTTCATCTACCCCGATAGATACTTCAACGAGTTCAATCACGGCGCCTGGCTCCAGCTCTTCTTCAGCTCGCCTCAGGCTGTCGTGTACGTCATCGGAAACCCACTTATCGCAGAAACCATGCTCCGGCATGACCTGCACGGGGCTTACAACATTCCTCCGAGTTGCTCGTCCTCGAGAAGGCCGATGGGACGGGCACGGAGGTTGTGTACCACCTCCCATCGTCGGTGATTGTGTTTGACGATCAGGGGGAGTGGGGGCTGCCGCCGAAGCGTTGGACCGCAAATTGGAGGCCATGGTGGAGAAAATCACGGCCGTTTGAGCTGCTCAGGAATGGATGAATATAATATGGATACAAGACAGTTACATACTATACAGGAGTGACAGACGGGAAATTGGTCGTTAAAAATCGTGATATGGGCAGTCATTAGTTTGCGTCTCCGGCTCCAGAGAGTTCATGTCTTCAAAGGTCCAGTCGTTGAAGAAGTTGGGAACGGCGTACGCCTCATCCAACGTCATAGGGAACTGCGTTTCCTCGAATGAAGTCGATGCTTCCTCCATGCCACCCAAGGAGAAGGCAGCAAACTGACCGTTGGCAGCAGGGAATGGGAAAGGAGCGACGATGCCGCCGGTGCGTCAGCTGAAGAAGACATGCCGTACATATCGGGCATCGGGATATGACCGAAATTTGCGACGGTCGGCGTTTGCTAGATAGAATTGGCGAGCCCGAACGAGAATAGATTGAATTGAACTCACGATGCTGAGATCTCGCACGAGACTGGTCAAGCCGGTGTCAGAAGCTGCCGAAGCGGGGCGCTCGGTCGTGCCCTGCTGAGAACAGGCGAAATCCTCGTTCAGTCGGCGTATGAAGCCAAGCGAAGTGGAGGGCCGACGCGGAGGGGTGACATGCGGGAAGGTGCTCTGCGGAAGAAGGGAGGCAGAGGGCGTCGCTGGAGACCGACCAGGAGACGGCAAGGACGGCGTCGGAGAAGCGGAGGGAGGCAAGACACCCAATTGTAGGCAGCCGGACCCTGCATGTCAAATGGCGACCAGGAAGAGTGGCGGCGGGGGTGGATGGGTGTGATTGCTGAGCGTCGAGCCGGTAAGACACCGCCAGTCGATACCACCAAGGACCTGCGGGTCGAAGGACTCCGAAGCTGCAGGCGCCGATGACGGGGAGGCAACGGCTCCGCGGTATCCCGTCGTTCCTCTTTGCCTTGGACCTTGAGCTTTTCTGTCGTGACGACAAACGACGGGCCCATGATACCAGTGTACGTCTCACGCAAAGCGCGAATGGCATCCGCGCTCTGGTACTGATTGGCACGCAGTTTCGCCTTGCCCTACCGCGAGGAGAAGGCTTGAAGTGATACTCAGGATATTCGAGCTGATGGCGAGCAGCGCGCTCTGCAGCCATGTCCTGCCAAGGCTTCTTTTCCTCGGGCGTCAGCTTATTCCAACACTCGCCAGCAACACGACTGAGAGCCTGCTGTTGACGCGGGGCGCCGCTTACAGAAAAATTCTTGGCAATGAGGTTCTGAGCGGTAGAGAATGAAAGCGTTGGGGACGTGGGATGCGCCTGGCTCCGCCAATGTTTGGGGTGACAGTCGTCGTGTGAGGCGGTAGTAGGAAGGGAAAGGGTCGGACCCGTGTAAACTGCGCCGTGTTCACTCTGGACTCTTTGTCTCTCTGTTCCGCGGACGGAGCGCGCCAGGCGAACATGAGCGAAAGGGCCAACTCCGAAGCTTGAGTCGTTGGCTCTCGATAAAGCCAGTCGACGCCCGCAGCAGGGTCTGACGAAGAGGCGATGAATGACCGAGCTCGGACTGCACAATTGGCAAGTGCCTTCCGATTTGATCGAAACTGCTGTACAGAAGTGTTAAACAAAACAAAGCGGAAAGTGCTATGCCGGAGACGTACCGTCAGAGCTCATCGTTAATAAAGTGGGGCGATCGAAAGTTACAGATAGTAGAAATGCGTGGAAGGTGGGCGGGGTGGGTGAAAGGAGTGCTGGTGCGTATTTAAGTACATGTCGGCTCTGGGAAAGCGCGGTAAAAGGCCACTCGAGCGATCACCGCGCACCAGGTCGGGATTGATAGTAGAGGTCAACGAGGCAAATGTTGAAAGGGAGCGCCATCCAGCCGATTTGGAGATCATGTGACGACGAGTGTGGCGACGCGTCTAGCTGGATTAGATGTTGCGCGGACGGCGAAATCCGCGTACACGAGTCTGCCTCGTGTATGCGCCCACGACTTTGGGAGGCCGGTGATGTCGAGATATACCACCAGTATAAAGGGATCAAAGAATCATCAGATACCTTTCATGGCAGAACAAAGGATCGCTTAGAGGCGGGGACGCTGCAATGCGGAAAGGATCAATGTTCAAGCTCTCGCACCATCGAATCGCGCAACTGCGGTGTAGTAACGTGACCGCGTTTGCAGAAGGACAGCAAGTTGAACGCTGTTGGACGCAATGGGACCCACTGGACTTTTCAGATCATACCGAAGTAGTCCCACAAGGAAATTTCCCTCGCAAGGGCAAGTCCGTTTAATTTTCAGCGTCGGGGTCATAGACTTTTGGCATCTCTAATCCGACTCTACGCGTGGTGGCCCTACTAAGGGTCAGTTGGCGCAGCGGGCTAGCCACTACTTCCCGCACCTCAGTCTCTCGTCCGCTGTGTAATTTCCTGTGGGATTATATCTTTCGAGCAGTTCCTGGGTTGTGGCGTCAGCACATGGACTAATTGTGTGGGATGCATGACCTTGTGGACACGTTGGGACCGCATGAAAATGATAGCGTTTTCTATATCGCTGTAGTTTCCAGCCGCTCTCTGTTTTTCGACCACGGCGCGAAAGTTGGCGGCGAGGGGTTTGTTGAGCATTCCTGGTTGGACAGCCTGTTCTACGGTGATAACTAGGTTGTATATTCGGACGGCACACAAGGGCTCACTGAGGCGCGTAACTCGCGCAGGGCAGCCCGGTAGTGGAGAACCGCCGGGGATGACATGTAATAAATTCTGATGTGTGTGGTGACAAACAGTGGGCTTGACCTCAGAGCGCTTGCTGGATGGCCGCCTAGTTACACTTTGACCGCCACCAAGCCACTCCCGTGACCTGCTTTCTTTCTCTCCACCATCTAGTGCTGACCAGTGGCAGCTGGTGCCTCGACTTGACTGTCTGCACCGTCCTTGTTGCCATCATGGCACGGAGCGCCGTCGCTTTGAACCCTGCGTCCACCCCCTTCTTCCCGGGCGGTCTCCGCGCCAGCGAGGACGACTCCGGCGACGTCCCTTTCGTCCGTCGCCCCTCCGCTTTCCGCGAACCGGATAGCAGTTCCTTGTCTTCAGTCTCAATTTCCCCGTCTGAGTATCGCTCCGTGGGAGGCTCACCCAGTCCTCCTCAGCAGCAAAGGGAAGCCGGAATCGAACCCATTCCACACCGAGTCCAACACATATCGGACTCACAGCGGCACTCCCCGCCGTTTCGTGTCAACGACAACATCAAACTCGAGACACGTCGTCCGGCGGAGGGGAGCATCCTCGGTGGTCTGGATCCGTTATCCGAAAGGGAGGCCAGTCAGGACACTACACCCGGCCCCTTGGAGACTGAAATCCGCCAACAAACCTCATCCTTTTTCCCAGCGTTCGAGCGTAACCCTTCTCACAACAACGGCGCGGTCTCGAATGGTCCTGCAGGACTCATATCATCCTCTCCCGTCTCTTCGTTGGACTCTGGTAGCCACTTCACTGCCAATACCGACCAAGCTGCATTTGATGCACAGCTGAAAGCTTCCCCGCTGATCCATGAAATCCTGGACCGCCTTGCTCGCTGCGAGTATTCCAACCGTGAAATGCAGCGGGACATCGGGGATATGCAGCGCAAGGTCAATATCATGGTGGAGCGTTCTCTCGGTAGTATGGGTGGACAGCCCGAATTCAAGGATCCATTCGCTGTCAATGGGAATGGTCACAGTTACTCCTCTCCCCCGCTCAACGCACCTCGGCCTTCGCTTGCTAACATTGCGCCGAATCAGCCGAACCCATCGGACGACTTAGTCTCCGTCTCCCAAAGACTCGACATGCTCACCGCTTCGGTCGGTCAATTGACGGCCGCCTCCCACCAAATGCACGCGTCCATTTCCCCCCTCACCAATCATTCGATGATTGGCTCTGGTACCCCCCAGATTGACATCGCACCGAACCAGTTGATGTCTCCTCCTGGGATGTCTAATCAGTCCATGCTCGGTCACGGTTTGCCCAATCGGCCTGATCTGAGATCTACCTCCCGGGCACCCAACTCACCTATGCGGACTTGGTCTGCAGGGACTCTCGATCTCCCAATACGCCCTACAGATCCACTTCGTCAAGATTCCATGTTGCGCGACAAACGGCGTTCGGTCTCAGGTCTGATGCGACGTGATTCTGCCGGTGTATGGAATTCGTCTTTGAGAACTCCGAATTGCCTGTTGATATATTTTCGCGCAGATTTTGGACCTTCAGAGCGATAATTGGATGGGCGGTTCCCCTCGAGATTCAGGCCCCATGATATCGAAATGGGAACAGCTTTCCCTCGCCCCAGATCTACTCCGGTCGCTTAGTAAGTTTGGGTGAGTGTTACCCCCACTGGATGATGGCAACTGTTAATCAGAACGTCCAGCGTGGGACCTCCGAACAAAATTCAGCAGCGCGCTCTTCCTTTCTTGCTGCGCGGAGCAGATATCATCGCCCAAGCACCTCCTACTCAGGAGCGAATTGCGGCGTATGTCATCCCAGCCATCCAGATCGCCGTCACCAATATCTCTGTTCGCCCTCCGAACCGGGGACCGATCGTCATAATGGTCTCGACCACAGTCGACCAAGCCACACAAGCTCAACGTATGATTCGTGATCTGGGTGGCCCCATTGGTGTTAGATCTGCCCTCGGCGTTGGTGCGACCACAAACGACATTAGCCAAGAGCTTCGTTTGCTCCAGCAAAATATGCCTCATATCATTTGCGGGACGCCCCAGAAACTGCACGCACTGTTTACTACGTCCGGTGGGCTCGCTGGGTCCGAGGTCCGCTTCCTCGTTTTGGACGAAGTCGACCAACTCATCGCTCGGAATCTGCATGAGTTTGTGTTTAGTATAGTCAAACTCTTGCCTCCTCCTCGCTCCCGTCCTTTGGGTTCCAGCACTCCCACTCCAGGCTCCACTCCAGGCGTGATTTCACAATCATCATTCTCTTTTGATTCGGCAAATGCTGGGAGAAGATTCTCCGGTCTTTCGCCATCCCCTCCGACCGAGACCACCGGCACCCCTCCGATCATTGAGCGCCAAACCGCACTCTTTTCGAACACAGTTCCTCAGGACGTCCTCAATCTTGCGTCCGCGATCCAGCTCCGCGAGCCCGTGCGGGTTCTCGTTCGCCGAGATGGCAACGTGACCCACGCTGACACGGCGCAAAGCTCCCGCGGTCTCCGGCAGTTCTATCTGTATCTGGCGTTTACTGCAGGCGGGCGATCCGATCCCATGGCTTCAGCTCCCGGAGGAGGGCTTGGGATCATAGGCTCCGGACGAGGGGCGTCCAGCGCCGAGAGTGCCCAAGCGCGAGAATGGAAGCTCGATGCCCTTGCGGACTTGTTTGACGATGTGGACGTTACACAGGCCATCGTCCATGTTGGTGGTATGACAGCCCTGGACTCCGTCGTCTATAAATTAGCCAGCCGAGGGCTCGAAGCAGTGCCACTGGTTCGTCGAGGATTTAGCCCTTTTCGTCTCTTCCCATTCTAACATACCCGCCTGTAGCATGGAGACATGAACGCCGGCACCAAGCTGGCGGCACTCAATAAATTTGGGTCTTCCTCCATGATTATGCGACAATCTGCGACCAAAGTCCTTGTTGTCTACGACGTTCAAGTCAAGGCCCCCGAGGTCGCCCATGTTCCTCTCATTATTAATTATGGTTCGTTTATTCACTATCCTCTGGTGTGTCCTACTGACCCTGCCTAGACCTTCCCAAGGCTGTTGAAGAATACGCTCATCGGTATTGTCACTACTCCTTGCTATATGTTGGATCTGCTCAATTGTGTCCCAGCGTCGCTCCCGCCATCGCTTCCAACTACTCCCGTGCCGGAGTCATTGTCAACTTCGTGACTGCGACGGGCGGTGATGTCGAGATGTTGCGATCCATAGAGTGTTTCTACAAGTTGAGCATACTCTTGTTCCTTGCCACGCAATACTGACAATCTGACCGCTTGGCTAGAATCAAATGCGTTCGTTTATGTTCTTTGGCACCCGCAACGTTCTTACTGAAAACTTTTTTGCAGCCTGAAGTCCCCATGAGTCTCCGTGACATCGTCTGACACTGTTTAACGACCTAGCGTTCTTGTATCCCTATCGCACGTCCTCGCTGTTGCTCCCCCACTATATTCGCACTCCAGCATTTCCTTCATGTCTGATACCCTTCATATTGCGCCTGTTAAATTGTGTCTTATTACTCCTCGCACCGGGCCTACAACCCGCCGCATCCCACTGTATAGCAGACCTCTTACTTCACTCATAGTTATTTGGATGGTGTCCCTCCCATGGTGACCCAGGCTCTCAATGTACTACAAGAAAATCCCTCTATCTTATCCTTTGCTGTCGATTCGAGCTGCATGAGACCCTCTCGAACTGCGAGACGCCGAGACGCCAGTTGGGAGAATATGACAAGACAACACTCTGGCCGCCCATGGATAATTATGCTGTTGCAGAACTGCATTTTGAGAAAACGACAAGATATGTATCTTGAAGCTAGACTGCGATTCGCATCAACCTCACTGTTCCGTCTTCACTGCAGCTGGCCAGTTCTTTGCAAATCCCCAGATTCACTGGGCGCCAACTCAGTCTATGAATATGCCCAACATGCCCTGCACTGTTCTAAGGTCAGCTCATTGTTTGAACCATTTGGATCACTGTTACCTGGGGTCCGATGTGTGCTCTAATCGCCAATCCGCTACAACAGTCCCAACATTGGAGTACACCGAGATCGCGCCAGTTTCCAGGCCAATGGCCAAATAGCGTCTAACACATGATGAGTAAGGAGAACAGGCTCAAGAGCTCTATATACCGATTTTGTGCATCGAGAGATGAAAAATCAACGGCGGTCGCAGCTTCATCCGTTTTGATGACATGAGCTGCTATCCATTTGTCACCGGGTCCACGCTGCCATATTTTGACCTTCGCCCTTTGTTAGCATGAACAATTCTGCATCGAGCGCATATGTACCGTTTTATCGCGAGAAGCCGTGGCGAATATGTCTCCCTCCGCAGCCCATCCGCAATCCCAGATTATTCGCCCGTGAGATTTGTCAGCGGCAACGGGTAAGTAACCTGTGGCGACAAGGTCAGTCTAGCACCAGAATAATCAGAGGCATTTACCACCGTCACTTTGCACTTCGTACAGCCGCCATGACCTGTCCCGTGATGCTGTCAGGATGTAACGGTCATCAGGACTGAATGCAATCCGCGTAACCGTTAGCGTGTGGCCGGATAAAGGCTCGCCCACTGGTTGCCAGGTGTCAGTCTCGTACACACGCACAACTGCATGCTCTGCAGTCGACGCTTTACATGCTGCTGCAATCAAACGCCGAGATCCCGACACAGAGAGAGTCATGGACTAGCACGGCACGGGTAAACATGAGAATGGTCACTGTTGAAGATGGTTACCTCATATCCGTGACCGAATATCTTCTCGATTTCGGGCCACAGAGTCGTGGAGGCCAGCTCTCCCTCGAAAGGAGCGCGGGGAAGAAGACTGGATTCACCGGTACTGGCAGGGACCACAGCTTCCTTTAATCTGTCAGGTTCAACATGACATTGCGGATTAGATCGTACCTTCGTTCACAGCCTTGTTAGACAGACCCAGCGGCGGGACGCTGGCCGCCACAGGGCGGCTATGCTAGAACGAAACGCGTGATCAGATAAAAACTTGGGCATTTCCGAACGGAACCTACCTGTTCCTCTGTGAACGTGGCAACCCCCAATTGCTCTACCAAATCTACAAAAACCCGGGGGCTTCGAAAACACGCACAACCTTTTCGTCTGCTATACTCGCAAATTTCAAAGGACCAAGAAAGGCCACGCCGAGCATATCATAGCCATGGACCTGAGGTCGGCTTAGCTCTTGCCAGACAGTGTTTCCATCGAGGCCACGTATCGGGCAATGAATTCTTGTAGTTTGATCCAGTCTGCCGTTCTCAGCTTTTTTACTCAACGCATATGTCACTTCCGACTCACCCAACAGAAATGAGATATTCTCCGTTCGGACTCCAATCCAGACTTTTAACGGGACCGCTGTGTCCTGTGATTGCAGAAACCTCTCCCCACATCTCCTCAGTGTGCTTTTCGCTAGCCGACGTGCGGCGCCATCGTCGCCAGCCCCCTGACCATCCCCAGCCTAGAGCCTCGTCTCCATTCCAGGCCCATAAACCTCCGACGAATCCACCCAGTCTCTGTCCACCAACGTCACCAAAACGCTGTCGGCTGGTCCAGATGGTTGACCTATTCTCGGAAGAGGAGCGGATAGCCGTAGGGGACCACAGAATCAATGATGAATCTGTGGATGTGGACAAAAGAGTTGGCTCCGTCGCGACTCCAGTCGGCCGCCACGACAGCGATGTGACGCCAGCTTCGTGTCCAATGAGAAGTGCATCGAACGTAATTGAATATTGTAGAGGACTGCAAGTATCTCAGACCATAGCATGACTGGATGGAATTTTGAATTACCTGGCTCGATCTGACTTCACGGTTAAGATGTGGCGTTTCAGAGAGATTTGTCTACCGCCTTCCTCAGCGTCTGCAAGGTCACCAAGTGAAGCCTCAAACGCGTCCAGAAGATCATCACCGAGGGCATCGGCGTGCGCATTATCCGGCGAAGGGTTACTAAACCTCGTGAAGGCCTCAATTTTCCAAAGACGAATTGTATTATCCTGCGATCCCGAAGCCAAGACGAGCGGATCATTCTCAGCCACTGGGTTTTGGAAAGCAAGGCTTTTGACCCAATCTTCGTGCCCAGAGAGTACAGCCGCTCGCACAAACTATCACGGGTCGCATCGGGTGAGCCAGAGGACAGAGGGACGCGCACGCACCATGTCGCCGGATCGCGTCCATATCTGTATGTTTTTGTCTGTTCCCGCTACAGCCAAAATTTCCACTAACGAGTATCATGAGTCAAAACTCCGAGTCAAACATGGATAAAAGACCATCTGAGTTGGGAAGAGTCGTTATGGCAAGGGCCAAAGCGTACTTCCCGTGCATTGACAAGACTTGTACTTCTTCCAGCTCATCTAAGTCGCGTTTACAATCATTCTTGATTTGACTTGTACGATATAAGATATAAACATGCCTGTGGCAGAAGAAACCTTCCATATTTTCACCGTACCGTCGGAGGCACCGGTTGCGAGAGAGTTATCATGGACGCATAGGGAAGAAATAGCTTGCTTGTGCGCGTTGACTCGGGCAGTCGATTTCCACTGCCGTCTTATTAGAAAGTGTGTGGAGTTGAATCTCGCAGGCAGCATGCCTGAGACCCACTGCGTCTCCAGCATCTCAGAACGCCCTTGTCGTCTGCAGTAGCCAGGAGCTCATCGTCCACAAAGCGGACACAAGTGATCAGTCCTTCATGAGCAGCCAAGGTCTCGGAGACTCCGCCATCGGCTGCGGCATTCCACAGACAAACGAGTTTGAAAGAACCAAAAGCTATAAGCGACGCGCTGGAGATGTCTGCGGCATGAGAATGCCGGTTTGTGGATGCAGAGATATACGCGGTCATGGTCCAAGAAAAGATTTGTTTTGATCACCTGTTGACCGCGTCCCGCTTGCCAATGGCAGGAGTGCTCGGAATCGGGGTGGACGTTGTGCATGTGCCCCGCATTGCCGCCCTCATGAGGCGGTATCCCCAACGACTCGCCTCACGGATTCTCAGCCAGCAGGAATTTGCCCAGAAGGAGATGCTTGTAGACACCACTACTTTCATTGCTGTCCGGTGCGCGTTTCGCCACCAACCCGCCGAGCCAGCTCAATTCTTATGCACCTCAGCTGGGCGGTGAAAGAAGCGGCTTACAAGGCACTATACCCACGCCATATACCGACTTGGAAGGAGCTCACTTACCAGGGGCTCAGCAATGGACGCAAACCTGGTCTATTGTACCAGCCTGAGGACGGGAGCACAACCCGGATAGATATGCACGTTTCAGTCAGCCACGACGGGGAGTATGTCTTTGCCTCAGTTCTCGTCCAGGATGTTAGGTGCATTCGTATTATTTTACATATTACGACGGTCTAACGGGCCACCAATCCGGTCTCCAGTGCGACACTCCCCAGCTCGAAACGGCACCGTCGGTCTCAGCATCGAACGAAAAAGCAATTTCCCCACGTTCTGCTGCCTCGACCTGTTCTAGACGCAGAAGAGCCAATCCTAGTCCGTCGGTTGAGCTCAAAAGTTTGCCGTTTCCTCGTGGCCTCGGTCTTCGCTTGTCATGGTCTGTGGCCGTAGGGATACCACGTATTTCAAGACCCGCGGCAAAGGAAGGCATGGCCGGCGAAGGGCCAGCGACTTCCGGTGGCCTGATTTGCATCGGTTAATCGCTCGGAAATAGTTTCATCGTATACTGACGAGTGTAGTGGATGAATGACGACGGGCAAAATACGCTTTCGGATGAGACCAGTGTGATACGTTCGAACCGTCAGCTCTTGCCCGACATAGCAACCTTTTGCGAAAATCCACTGCAGCGAAAGAAAATTAGCTTCGGAAGTGGCTGCTGCACACAAGATTCTGACAGCCGCCCATAAGATCTAAATTAGAGTCCATTGGAAATGCTTGCAATGGTGGTATATCTGTGAAACCTTCGGGCACTCCATGCAAAATGCGGTGAAGCGTGTACGCTTCAGAGGAAGCCAAGTCGTGCGAGGAGGCTTCGGGTGCTGCGAACCAGATGAGAGTCGGCGGGACTAAAGCGCGAAATACGCACGACGGTCTCCCTTCCGAAAGAGAATCTTTTGCCCATCCCGTGGGCTCGTCTGTCGGAAAAAGACTCATGTTGAGTGCCCCAGGGCCATTCCTCCGTGGCATTCCACACAGGTTCGGCAGCACCACTGTGCTCAGCCCACTTCCAGTGTCTTTCTGGCTCCCCGGTTACGTCTGAAGATCCCCAGCCCCCCAAACATCAAATTCATCCGAAGCATCTCTGACCTTGACGCGAGCGCGCAGTACGTAGCGCTTTATGAGATTCAAGAGCGGAGGAGCCTCAGAGGCGCGCGAGTCGTAGTCAATCAGGTATCCCGGCTGGCCAGTGGGGGTCGCCCGAGTATAGATAAAGACATCGTATAGGACTCTTCCCTGTGCGTGTAAAAATGCAGAGTAAGACGGCCGAGGAGGGCTGTGGACCAGAGTAGATAGAATGCCATTGAGAAACTCAGGTGCTTGTGAGCCGGTCAAGGAGAGAACAGATCTGTGCGGAACACGGGCTACAGTTGGGATTTTCTGGATGACTGGTCGCAGTGATGGAGGCATGCCGTGATCATCCGCCAGGAATTTATTTGGCGACCGCCATGTCCTCGTCATGTAAGGGCCTCCTCGCCGCCATGAAAGACTGTATCATGCGCTCCGACTGCGTCGTCCAAGACGGACGCTTGCCTTCCGACTGTCTACGGAATCACCTCGACGAACTCCCAGAGGAATGTCAGACGCTCAGAAAGGCCGCTTTTGAGTGTAAACGCGGCATGGTTCGTCCCACACTTTGTTCTTACATGCCAGACTGACCCTGCTACTCCAGCTGGATATGAGGAATAGATTCAGAGGGAATGTTGGCGCGCAGTTTCAATACGTTCCCGAGGAAAAATCTGCAGCTGAATAAACCATGCGTTTATCGTCCCGTGGCCCCTCCTACGGATTTCTAATCAGTCGACGTCAATGGTCATCACGGTCTCAGTTGCTGATCAAGCACGGTCACGCCGCTTACTTATTTGAAGCACGTCATACTGCTTATATAAAGCACGGTACATCCAGATTCTCGTCGCACAGACATGGCTCCTCCCTTCCTGCTCTACACTGGCCAGACTCCCAATGCACGTTGAGGCTAAGACCTTCATCTTCTCCCACTAACCTGCTCTCAGGGCCATAAAGTCTCTATCTATCTTGAGGAACTGAAGGCTTTGTATCCCAATGTCGAATATGAGTAAGTCTGCCCTGATTTTCGCGCCGACCGCGAATCTGAGCATCCACAGCGTGGAGAGAATCGACATTTCTACCAACAGGCAGAAGGAGCCTTGGTTCATTGCTCTCAACCCGAATGGCAGAATTCCAGTCCTCATCGTGCGTTTTATTCAGCCCTCGCACGTTCTCAGTCGACAATGCCTTTCGCGTCATTAGGACAGGTCCCGCAACGATTTCAAAGTCTTTGAAACCGCTGCAATCCTCCTTTACCTTGCTCAGCACTACGACAAGGAGAACAAATTCTTCTTCGATTCCCAGACCGAGCCCGATGATTACAGCGAAATGCTTCAGTGGATCTTCTTTGCGCATGGAGGAGTTGGGCCCATGCAGGGGCAAGGTGAGTTGATATATGAACTGGCTAGGTACTTACTCACCCTCTACAGCGAACCATTTCCATCGCTATGCCCCCGAAGACATTCCATATGCTAAAAAGCGTGAATACCTGCCAGTTCTCCTGTTTGAAACATTCTGAACATTATCCAGGCTATTTGGACGAGACCAAGAGGCTCTACGGTGTGCTCGAAATTAGATTGGCTGACCGCGACTGGCTGGCCGGGCCTGGTCGCGGGAAACTCTCCATTGCCGACTTCAATGTATTTCCTTGGTAAGGTGTCTTCAGCTAGCTTGCGCACAATCATGTTAACAGAAAATTAGGGTTCGAATCCACAAGTACACGTCGATCGAATCTATCGACGAGTTCCCCAAGTTGAAGGTGAGTGTCATTGCATTCAGTCGACCGAAATCCAATTCATTATGCAGGCATGGGTGGAACGTCTTTCGGAAAGAGCCGGCGTCCAGGCAGGATTGGCGTCCCAAAGTGAAGGCCTCGAGCTGAATGGGAACCAAGTCGTTAACTTGTACTTTTAGTCCCGTCCATGTCAGTCAGACTCGTTTATAAAAATAAATTCAGTCAGCGCGATACAAGCACAATGTGTGAATCAGTATTAATACGATACAGTCGAGAAGGATAGCTTCGTTGAAAACATAACATATTCGTAGCGTGCGTCCGAAGTGTCGCGGCTGGCCAACCAGAGCTCAGCGCAATCGTCCGTAATCCGTAATTTTTCGTATGTCGCAGTCGTCAGACGCGGTAAACTGGGCGGCCGTGTCTATCGACTTCCGCACCGCTGCGGGCGTCGACATACGTGCGACGCCTGGAACGACCGAGGAACCCCATGAGCTGTCGCTTGATTTATAGCGCCTGCGGCCGAAGCCAAAGAATCGGCGGATGCGTTCGCCTAGAGTTAAGTGACGGTGGTGGCTGCTGCTGCGATGTCTGCCGTGACCGTGGTGGCGACCGCTGCTGGACTGAACAGGTGGCAGACGTCAGGCAATGATCTAGGGGGCATGCAACGGAAAGGACGCACGACCACAGTGACGGGCTGTCCACGGCACTGACCACTTGACCGCCAGATATCACGGTTGGCCCGTGCCCGTGGTGGCGGCGGCTCCGATGGGAGCTCGCGTGTGTCGGGACGTAAACGACGCCGTTATTACCTCCGTTGTATTGGCCGTTATAGCCAGAGTCGTGGTAGCCAGATTGGTGGTGGCCAGACCTATGGCCTGGCGTGTACTGGTAAGAAGCTTGGGAGGGGTAGTAATTCATGGCAGTGGGTCAGGGTGAGTGGAGACCAGGCGGAGCTTATAAGTATTCAATGCCAAGTCCACTACTGCTTTGCTGATCAGCTTCATTTGGCGGGCGTGGAATTATCTCCATTCAATGCATTTACATACTACTTCTACAGCAGTCCGGAGCACTACTCCATATCCTGAAAGTCTCCCTCATCCATGTCGCGTGGCTGCCGGTCAATTTATGAGAAGGAGCATGTCCGATACATACAGGATACCGCACCTCTTTTGGTTCCTCGTCTTCGCCATACTGCATCGTGTAGTCGATATGACTGATCACGGTCTCCAACGAATCGGAGGAAGTGAGGTCAAGAGGAAGGAAGGACACGAGAGGGGTCCTCTATCTGATTTTGACACGATCAGGAACATGGGCATAGTGCCCATAATAACTCACTAGCTGCACAATTGCTTGGTTCAGTGCGTGAAATCGTGGGTTGGCCGTGTTCTCTTCTTGCCCCCGCGCAGAGGCAAGCAGAAGCGGATCTGGGTCAAGATATCTGCGCAAGAATGAGGAAGGACAATGATACAGGCAGAGACAAATTTATACCTCGCAACGTTTCTTCGGCCTCGGAAACCATTCCTGCCGCCAGCAGACGGGTCTTCAGGATTCGATGTAACCAAATCCATCTTAGACATGATATTTATCCACGGAATTTCTAGATTGACCATGGCTGACATGGCTGACAGGACACCGCTTTGTGGCGGAGGTCAATACAAACCGTCCTCGAGCTGTATGGATGCTTTACCTGAAGAACTTGTACTTATCCTCCATGAACTGCGACTCAATAAGATAGGCGGCACTAGTACGTATCCCCATTCTTGTTAAATTTTGCACCAGAGTTGGTAAGAATGGGTGATGTGTGTAGAGCTCGATTTGTCCTGCGTTATTTTCAGCAAGACCAGATAGTTGCCTGGATACTGCGCGGACCTGGGCAGTCGAAGATAAGATAGTCGTCGTCATAGCCTCCCAGCTCTTCCTCGAGCCAATCCATATTTTGCAGGAGATACCTGCCGCAAATCGATGTTTATGTCCGCGCCTTGGCAGCGATTCCAGTGAGGCACTCACTCACTCGAAGCAGTAGACGAGGCCACCGTTGGGTCCATAGCCCAATTCTCCCATCACGTCCTCCAGGCTCACCAAATCTTTTATGTCGATCACTGGCTCGAATTCGAAACTTGCAGACGACGCTGCAGGGTCGAGATTGACGAGATGCCCCGTACGACGCGATGCAGAGAGGTGGTTAAGGAAGGAGCTCGTGAAAGTAGATTTTCCCGCGCCGGCTGGGCCAGTAATGAGGACCGCGTACCGCATGAGAGGAGAGATCAATGTAGTTATGTAGTACGTCAACTGTCAACAACTGTAAACTCATGTCCCTACCGCCACTTAACCCCTCCAGCACAACCGCAGGCATACAGGTCGACCCGCACACGCTAGAGCGTGTTATTCCCGAGTCCAGGCGTTCAGATGGGACGCAAGTTTCTCTTCTTTTTCTCCAATTTCTGCTCATGCTTATTCCAATCAGCATTCGCAAACAGATTAAAATCCGGCCGGGTTTCACCCCACAGGAGGATGTTCGTCGTTTCCGCGGTACGGACCAAGTAGTTGAACCCCAAAGCCTTCCATCTCACGTATTTTGACGCGTCAGGGACCAAGCAGGCGCAGCATGATGCAAATCAACTGCCCAAGGGCACATCATAGGATGGGCGCCTCCGCCAACTTCCCAAGCGTCAAGCTCAACTACCAAACCGATGAGCAAGAGCGCGAAGAAAATGCGAAGAGAAGGGAAAAGAAAGGTGAAATGAAGGAGGAACCTGTGGCGGAGAATTGGGAAGACGACGAGGAAACTGCATCTGCACCTGAGGCCTCGGGTTCTCCAAGCCGAAGGCTGTCGCGGCACCGAGGACCACTTCGGGTAGTGGGCACACTCCCGAAAAACCCAACTGGGCACAGGCTCCTCTAGATGATGATGCTTCCCTGGTCTCGAAGCTAGACAAACTGGAAGTCAAGTGAAACTAATCTGATGCGGGATAATTATTAGGTTGTCGTAGGGGTAATTTGGAAATACAATTCAGTAGTAAGTTGTACATGTAAATTATCTTCTATCTTCATTTTATGTCGCCCATTCATCGAGGCCCTCTGCGTGTGGCTGCTTGATGTCCTTTGCAGACAGTGGTGTGTGCGGTTGGACGCCGGAGGTTGTCGGAGCGGGCAGTGGTGGTTTGGCTTGGAGCTCCATTGAAATGATAATGGCGAGCAGAAAGGCGAAGAGGGTCACTAATGAACGTATGTGCAAGCAGATCTCTCAGGCATGAGTGATAGACTAACCGACGGCGCGCCGCATATTATGCCACTTGATTTCTTCAACGTCGGTGCGGAGCTCACTAGTATTGACCACGGCCTTATTCAGGAGCTCCTAGAGGAAAGGTCAAGTTTCACAAAAGGTGGTTGTGGGTGGTTGTGCAAGAAGCGAACCTCGGTGGAAATATCATGCTGCTTGAATTCCGATTTTGCTTCGTTCTTCCGGCTGTCCAAGTCCATCTGGATTCTGAGCAGAACCATGAAGCCTAGATCAACGCAAAGGATCGCGACAGATTTACTCATGCTTGAGAGTGGTGACGTCCTCCTTCATCTTGATATCTAGACGGTCGACCTCGCGCCTGAGCGCAGAAGTCGCTGTGCGGATAGCAGCAGAGTCGTTATTCGTGCTCATGGTAATTTCGGCTCGCAGTTCAGCGAGAGCTGCACGAAAAAGGTAGGCTTGCTTTTCAAATGAGGAATTAGACGCGCAATAGAATAATATAAGCGATCGTACGTTATCCAGGTCCTTGACAGCAAGGGCCTCTCGGCGGACCCTGCCCACGCGGTCTACGAGCAACGCTCTTGTTGCGCGCATAAGACTCCGAGCGGTGAGAGTAGGGAACGTCTTCTCCAATGCGGTGAAAAAAGCGTGAGTGTGAAAAGGAGGGTTGGCGTACGAAGACACATTGGAAGAGGTGTCTAGCAGGGTCGACGGGACTGCGGCAGTCGAAGGGGCTGCGGAGGTCAAGGGCGGCTCTCCGGCGGTCGACGAAGATTCCGGGGCAGGGGGCGGGTTTAAGGAAATGTTGTCCTTTATGCGGGGTATCTTCTCCGAGTGCAGTAGTGACTCTCGGGATGCGCCAAAGAAATTGACCGAGAAGCGGACGGATCCATTATTGAAGAGGCCGAGTGCGAATCCCTAGAAATTACGAGAGGTGGCAGGGATGAGGCAGATAGTAGGTGCGCATCCGTAGTAACACTTCGACATAATCGACGGAGGATCATAATGTAGAGACTGAAAGTTAGCCTTGTTTACCTGAGTCTGTTGGCCCGGGGACGTGGCCCGGATCAGAGCTATTGGTCTACGGCAAGTTCAAGGATACAGATGGAATGGCTTAGGGCCTGATCGGGTGGACTGGGATCGATCCCAATCCCTGCCAAATCCTTCCGATTGGCAATCAAATTGGTATCCATGGGCCGAGCGTGATTCGGCCCTTGTCACTGGGGCCTGGCCCATCATTCCTGAGATGTTGGTAACCATTGTCATTTGCGCCCGTCGTCTCCCTGTGCCCCCCGCGCGCCCTATGCCCGCCTCCATCCCGCCCCCCATAAAAATGCCAATGAGATGATTTTACAAAGAATGTTCATTGTTGTTATGCAAGCTATTCTACAAGACCCCACATTATCAAAAGGTCTGCCTGTTATGAGATGCTTTTCTGAGGGGTAATGGGACTTGATCGCTGTCGAGGACGATGAGCAAAAATATTCGGAGCTGTGGCCGATGATCTGCAATCATTCCCGGTTGTTCCGTCAGTGGTGACTGATGTGACGTGGCATCCCAGAAGCCAATTGGCAAGATAAGCCAATCCACCCGATCAGGCCCTTAATATGCAAACATACAGAAAATAGTACCGATGTGTAACAAGTACATCGTGGTGTACACCAGTCTAGCTGGGTAACAAAAGAGACCAAGAAAGCTGCGAACGATCGTCGATAAAGACTCAGGTCATCACAACGTCTTCGCCAGCTGAATGGCGGGCTTTTTCGGCAATGTTGAACAACTCCAGCTGCCCGAGGACCCGGTTGACTTCACCGATGACCTCTGATTGAACCTTGACATAGGTGGGATCTTCGTGGACGCCCTCCCACAAGACAGCCAAGTTGACTTCAATCTGTGAACCGAATCAGCGACAACAGCCGCGAGTATGCATGAATTAATATACCTTGGAAGCAAGATTCGTCATGGCCTCCTTCAAAGTGCGCCCAATGCTCTTCGCCGCATCTGTAAGCTTAGTCATGATCATGTCGGCCCCGTCTTCGAAAATGTTGTCTTTCACATCAGCAATGAAGTCGTGGAAGCAGGCCTATGCAGAAATCAGAATCTGCAACAATCGAGTGTCCAACGCATACCTTCTGCCGGGCTACTGAGCCCCTGCCTTGGTACTCCATCGCTTTGGAATAACCGTGCAACAGCTGTCCTTGCACATGCGGTGCCAGAGATCTGGAAACCTCCTTCTGCTCGTTGTTCAGCATTTCCTCCACCATTTCCGCGGTCTCTTGCAAAGCAACAAGGGCTTCCTCAAGGCAGCTTTCGCCTTGAAGCTTGGTACGGATTTGAGGCTTGGCGCAGCTGACTTTTTGACGTCGTTGATCAGATTGAGGATGCAGGCGATGATGGACGAGAGCAGAGAAGAGAAAACATCTGTCTCAAAGACCTTCGAGTAAATGGTTAGACAGGGCCCAAGATTCATGAAGAGGCTTGCCATACTTGTTGCCACTTTTGAGCGATGTGCCGAGTGAATGGCTTGATCAATTCAGCGTTGAGATCCCGTCTTTGAGAATGAATTAGGAGTGTAAAACTTCGCAAGAATAGCGCCGAACTTGTAGTCACCGTTGTGTCTGAGTGTGGCACGATACGAAGTCCAATGCATGGAATGTGCAAATTCGTCCGACGTAGAAACTGCCCCAGTCGCAGCCTGAAGGGCGGTCAGCTCATGGGCCGAAACCGATCCTGAAAGACATACATTCTGCGCTCCGGCTTTGCAACGTGTTTCGAGTCCATCTCGTAGATGCTCCTTGAGTTCTGATTCAAACGTTTGGATGATCTTGTCGAATTCCTGGGGAGACAACTAAAAGATGGCGAGCAAGAACACACTTGGCACCTACCTTCAGCAGCCTAGAAGTGATCCCAATCTCTTCACCGTAGCGATCAACCTTGTGAATGACTCTGGACATCGTGTACAGTTTCGTGCGACCCAGGAGCTCTGCAGATTCTGTATCATCTACCAACTCCTCGCCGTCTCCGACTTCCCGGTTGCCAGATTCCCATTGGTCCCGCAGGGCTACGCGATCGAAGGCAGTCACATCCACGATCCCACTGATATATTGCTTCACTCCATTGGCCAAAACGACGAGACACTTCAGAAAGTTCTGGGCAGCACGCTCCCGTGATGATTTGGTCAAACTGTGGCACCACTGCTGGATCTCAGGGATGCTCGTGTCGCAGACGTTGGAGAAACAGGTAGGGTCGCCATCGCCCTTGACCTGCTCTTGAGAAGAATGTAAATGAACAGCACCGAGTGGAGGCAGAAACGTCGTACTTTTGATTCGCATATAATCCC
>QVIE01000345.1:0-13827 GCA_013387415.1 Panellus pusillus | reverse complement strand
TAGTCTCCGTACTGCGGAGCGAGCTTGATCTCGGCGCATACGGCCTAAACGCCATGTTGGTGGTGTCGAAACGATCTTACATCTGTGAACAGGAGAGGATGAACCGAAAGATCCATAAGAGGGAAGACCGTCCTCGGATATGGTCGATTGCACTGGTTTTCTTCCGCGAAGAAAGAATCGTTACAACGTCGGGACGGGCCGCTATCCATGGCAGAGTTCAATCGGTAAACGAACGACCGTGATGCGAGGGCTGGAACCTAAAGCATCTCAGTGCGGCCGATACTGTCGTCGCGCCGGTTCTAACACCACAAGTGTATATCTTCCATTCGGCGGCTGTTGAGGTCAGGCGGCGGGCGATGGCCAGAGGTCCGGGTCCCGGAGACCGCGCGATATATTCTGGGGGGGGCATCGTCCGCTTTGATCAGAGGTTCGTAGATGATATCCACGTAAGCAACCGAGAGTTCTCAGTTCGACCGCAGGCAGGCGGGCATTCCCAGAACCACAAAACCGAGACTTGTCGAAATCGCGCGGCACGGCTCGCGAGGACTGCCTGCGAACAGAAACGTGCAAGAAACTTGGACGAGAGGGACATAATCGAGGCAAGCACCCACAGAAAAAACCACGTCGCACTCGAACGATTACCCAGAAACATAGTACAGTAGTGTCTATCAGCGCGGGATAAGATACGGTGCGCACTGCGTGATAGGACAGCAACGGACGGATGGTGAAGAGGGGTCAGGCCGACGCAGACACCGGCGCGGTCTTCCCCTTCTTCTTTTTCTTCTTCTTCGACTCTGACTTCGGCTGTGTCGGCGAGGGCGAGGGCGAGGGCGACAGGGCGGGCTGCTCCGACCCCTTCGGCGTAGGCGGCGGCGTGGGCAACGACACTCCCGGGGCGTCCTTTTGCTCGGCGGGCGCGATGACCAGGGTATCCACCGCCTCTTCCTCGATCAGCGCTCCCGCATCCACGTCGGCGTCCCCAGCAGATCGCAGCTCCGAGTCCACCGACGGTGAATAGGAAGAGGACTCCACAATCGCAGCACCACTCGCACCCCGACTACTCCCACCACCACTCCCCGCGCCCACCCCAAGGCTGACGCTCCTCACCACCCTCGGGCGCGGGCGCGCCATCGCCGTGCCCACGGCCGGCGGCGGGTCCAGCACGCGCTCGTAGTACAGCATGAACACCGCCCTTCCCTCCGCGAGGACCTGCTCGACGCCACAGCGCTCCACGTTTGCGTCCGAGATGCGCAGCCACCCCGTGCCGTGCCCGTGCCCGTGCCCGTGCCGGCGCTCCCCACGTGTGTCGGGGGCGGCGGGACGTACGGATTTGAATTCGGCTGCGAGGAAGGGGGCGCGGGCACGGGCACGGGCACGGGCGCGCGGCGGTAGCACACGTAGTGCCGTACGCGTGCTGGCCGTAGTGGCACACCGCCGCCGCGAGGCGGTACACGCACTCCTCCTGCGCCTGCGCCTGCGCCTTTCCTCCCACCTGTGCAGCACCGTAGCCGTTGAGCGCCATAGTAGGCTCGAGGCTGAGCACGCCCCCAGTCATGAACGGCGCGACGTCGAGCACCTCAGGGAACGCGACGTCTGCGCCGTTCTTGAGCACGCGCAGGCCCGTGTGGACCGAGCGGTTAATATGCAGCGCGAGCACCGCGGGGGGCTGTGTTCGTTCGGGTTCGCGTCAGCGCACAATACACCGCGAAAGAGAAAGAGAGACTTACCCGCCCGAGCATGCTCTGCCTTGTACACACCCCGCCCCTGACGCGCTCGATGCGGATGCCCTTCAGCGCGTCCCCTTCGCCCCCACCCCCGCCCCCTTCACCCCGCCCCGCCCAAATCCCACCCCTCGAGCTCCTCCTCCTCGATGCGCCCCGCCTCCAGCGCGCGCACGACGCGCGCGTGCATCTTCTTCACCGCCTTGATGCGGCGCACGCGGGAGGGCGTGGGGCCCTCGCCTTCGCCGTCGGTCTTGTCCTTCTTCGCTTTCGATTTTTTCTTTGTCGGCGGCAGCGAGGGCGCCTCCTCATCCTGCGTATCATCGCCCCTGCCAGCCTCGACAAGCATCCCGCCCACGCGGGGTGCGGGTGCCTCGAGCAGCGCGAGCTCGTCCTTGAGGCGGTTCGCCGTCGCGCGGAGCGCGCAGCGGCGGCAGACGCAGTCCTGGAGGATCTCGAGGGCGGTGTAGGCGCTTAGGAGCTCGGTGAGGGGGGTCTGTGGAGGGGAGAGGGAGTGGTCAGCGGCGGCCTGGAAAGAACTCGAGGAAAGGAGGAGACTCACCCCGCCCCAGCCGCCGCCCACCCCGCCCCCAGCGCTCTCCAACGGCAGCTGCAGGGTGTCGAACGCAAAATGGCGTATCGCCGCCGTGTACCCGCACCGCACGCACGCCCGCCTTGTGGCCGTCAGCCCGTCGAACGGGCTCATCCCGAGGTCCTTCCCCGCGCTCAACGAGTCGTCCACCACCCCAGCCCGACCTCGCGCGCCCCTCCGCACCGACGCCCGCGCGCTCCCCGCGCACACACTCCGACAGCAGCTGAAAAAACTCCTGCGCGTCCTGGTGCTCGTGTGTCGCGAGGAGCCCCGCCGCCCGCCTGCTCTTCCTTTGCTCCCCCCTTTGCTGCTGCTCCCTTTGCTGCCCGCACTCCAGAACACGCTCGCGTGCTCCGCCTCCTCGTCGGCGCAGAGCGCCTCGACGAGCGCGGTTGCGCGGAGTGCTCGGGCGGCAGGGCCGGGGTGTCGAGCTGGGCGAGGAGGTCGAGGAGGGCGTCGACGACGGGGGTGGGACGTCGAGGGCCTCTGCTCTCGCACGAATTGCGCATAGGTAGGGCGGGAGGGCGGAGAGGGATGCGAGGGCCTGGGTGAGGGGGTCAGTACGGAGTCGGGTGAATTGCAATGAGGGAATGAAAATGATAGGATACGGCAGGCGTCTGTATCGTCTGAGCAAGAATATGGGCGTTCTTGTCAGCATCAGGACACGATGCATGGTACGCGCGTCCCCGGGACTTTTCCCCCAGGTCCCTCACGACACGCAGACACCACCGAGTGCCCACGGCTAGCCTAACCAAAAAACGCCCCAAGAAAATGAACACTCACCTGCAACGTCGAATTCATAAAACAATGCGTCCCGGACATATTCACCAGCCCGGGAACAGCGGGTTCTTCTCCGCATCGAAACGCAGCGCATGCTTCTTCTCCCCAGTAGAAAGCTGCTCAGCGCGCGTGCGCACCCGCCGCCTCTTCGTCGTCGCCTCTTCGGAGTCCGCGGCGCTCTTGTGGGTACGCTGCCGCTGATCGGTATCACCGTCCCGTAACCACGTCCACAGCGCCATGCCGTCCCACCCAGCGCGCGTTCGAAGAAAAGAAAAGAGTTGTAGCGTAAACGCGGGGATAAGTATGAGCGCGAGGAGGGGAGGATTTGCGCGAGGATGGCGGCAGAGGTCATGGACGAGCAGTGCCCGATTGGGTTGTTTGTTTGGCTCGGCAAAACAGCCTAACAAACACATGCGTCTCCGACTCCCCGAGGTCGCGCAGCGCGACCTCACCACGCCGCTGCCCGCAGATGCCGAGCAGCAGGCCATCTCCGTGCGCCATCCTCATTATTCCCAAACTGTGCGCTTACACGGCAGCAAAACAGGGCGCAAGGCGGGACGCCATCTTCGCGGGCATGTCCGCTGCCCTCCTCTCTGGCAAGTTCCCCCTCAAAACAGGCTCATCCGCCCTGATCATCGTCAACAGCCGTCATAGGCTCACGATTCATGAAACTCGGCCGCACACAAATGATACTCAGCGCCGTCGGTGCGTGACTCCCTCCCCTCCACCCCGCCGGCGGACTCACCTGTCTGAATAACTATAGGCTCCGGCGCGCTGTCGGGATACTTCTTCAACCAGGTTTGCAACTCTCCCTCCACACGTATCTGTCTTCCACTTATGCGCGGCACCCGACCGACCAGGCGTTCCTCGCAGCCAACATGACAGAGCTCGACAAAGAGAAGGAGCGGCTGGCTGCGCTAGGTATCCGTCCCACGACTGCGGAATAAAAATCTCGTACCTGGTATTACACTCCCTGTCTGTTCGACACCGCGGCTCGAAGCTGAGAAAGCCTCAACCTCTGCTATCTCGCGCCGGATCGTCGTCGGCTCTAATTCCATTTTCTGCGCACTGTATTATCGCGTCTGGGGCCGGCTCACGTCGCTCGGTTTCTCCCCACACCTTTCACCTTCCAATGCAAATGCAATCCGTCCATCCCCTCTCAAGTTCCAGTCGAACGGAATGACGGAACAAGATCTTAGATCTCCCTCCGAGTCCTTACGCGGTGACCGTGACTCGTGCAAACTCCGCCCACAATTACAATTTCATCCCGCTACTTCCTCCGGCCGCCGCAAAGCACCAGTCATTTTTTTTTTGCGTATGCAGATACCAAGCACTCTCTCGACTCATCTGACTCCCCGCGGCTTTCGCCCTCGCCCTCAAGCGCGTCTCGCTGAAACCCCACCCGGCCCACCTCCCCCCTGAAAACAGTGCCAAAACGACCTACGCCACGTGCAGACCACGGCGTCCGTCGCGTGTGCAGTATCCGACGACGGCGGGGAGGCGCAGCGGTTAGGACGCATAAGAAAAGGCACGCAGGCCCCGCGCCAGCGCGATATATACGCGATCGAAGCACCTGAGCCGTCGAATGCGGGGCGCATCATGATCATGCTGCGGTAATGTATATGCAGTCCTGGCGCCGAGGAGAGTGAGATACAGAAACGTCGGGAATCGGGGTGGCAAGGAATTCGGACGGCGCGTGTTAATCGATAATCCTTGAACTTCCACTGGACGGGCCTAGGTCAACCCAGAACGCATAGCCCCACTGAACAAGCGTGCGAGCCGCGAGTCCCGAGACCAGTAGTAGCGCCGCTGCATCCCGTGCGCGATGAGAAACGTCGGGAATCGGGATGGTAACGAATTCGGAATGGGCATATGTACACGCGCGTCGCGCGGCGTGTGTGTGTTAATTCCTGAACTTTTGCGGGCTAATCCAGGACGCATAGCCCCCACTGAACAAGCGTGCGAGCCGAGAGTCCCGAGACTGGCGCCGCCGTATCCCGTGCGCGTCATGGGGTCAAGACTCAATTGCAAGTCGACGAAGTTCCCATGTCGACGAGAACCCAAAGATAACGGGCGCTTGCTTGCTTTCCCCCATCGCCGTCGACACGACTGCGATGTCGTCCCCTACAACACGTACAACCTCTCCTTCGGGCACGTCAGTGGTACGCGCCTGCAGGCTGTCCAATTCGTTCAAGTTGGCGGCGGCTCCGGGCTGACTGTTCCTGTTATCAGGAGGAACCGGCGGTTCTGGCGGTTCTGCCGTGCACGCAGGCGGATCCGGGGGCGTGGGCGAGGGCCCTCGGTTCACCATCCACAGCCAGAACACGAATTACCAGTGCGTCTCTCCAATACTTATACGTGCCAACTTGCCAGTTGACCGACTCGCCTTTCGTCATCAGTTCCGCCGGTCCGCTCTGCGTCCTCTCAGACGATCTGCATCTCATCGACTCCTTCTAATTGGCAGACGACGACGAGAACCTGACCAACCTGATCAAGGCCCTGGACAAGAAGATCAAGCGCTTCGGCGAACGCAACGCCGAGACCATCAACGCCCGAGAACAGCTCGGCCTTGCCTACCAGCAGCTCGGCGAGCACGACGAGGCGTACAAGCACCTCAAGCAGGTGGTGGATTACCGGTTCGAAGAGTTGGGCAGCGGGGCGGACGAGACGGTGGATGCCATATTCGCTATGGAGGAGTCGGAGATGCGCGCGAATCGCCCGGAGGTGGTTTACTATTATAAGAAAGGCTGATAAGTTGTGTGAAGGATGGAGTGTCGTTATAAGTTGGCGACTGAGGGCTACTGTCACTTGCTTGAGACTCCCTACGATTCCGGTGCACAGTTTTCGCTGTCGACTCCGACGAGCTAACCATCGCGTCACCTTTGACGGGTATGTACGATCCTGACTAGGCAGAGGAGGATCTGCAAGACTGCAAAGAAGTGAGCGTCGAGATGGGAGAAAGCTCCATGCTCGAAGAACGGTGAAGGCGGCCAATCGATTATCCGACACCTAAGCTGTAAAGACACAGAAGACGAAGTGCCCGCGAGCAAGCACGGGCAGGTTGACGGCAGCGTCGGGGGAGGTTGCTCTCAAATCGTGTCGACGTCTCTAGCCGGCATCGACTCCGTCCCAGAGGAACACAATCTAGTGCTGATTAGGATCAATAATTCCACTCTGACAACCTGCAGGCTGCCGTTGCCGAGTATCGCCATCGCACGCCGAATCAGGCTGCAGCGGCAGCCGAAACCTTCGTTCGGCTAGCATCGAGCCGTGATCGGACTAGTCGGGCGCATGCGCCGACGAAATCCGACAAGGTGAACAGTGAACGTTTGAACACTCACTCCGTCCTCAGCGTCGACTATGCGGAAGATCATGATCAGCTAGCCAGAATCCGGACTGGTCAGATCAAGTAATGCGGCAAACAAGGGCAATAAGTAGCGGGCTCCGATTTCGCATGAGGTCCAAGCGAGTATGTTGTCGATTACAACGCTTGAAATTGTATTTGAACACGGGCTCTTCCTCTTTTAGTTTTTCCTCGGAAGAATAACTTGTAATGTGAACTGCGGCAGAAATTGTTGCCATTGCACACATCAACGGCCCACGGCTCACTGAAGCCGTCGGTCTAAATGGTTGACAATAGCTCGACGACGTCAGGAGTACAAGATTTGAGTGCTGGAAAATGACCCAATGGTCTAGAGGTATGATACACCCTTAGGGTGGGTGTGGCCCCGCGTTCGAATCGCGGTTGGGTCCTATTTTTGTGTACCATCTGTTGACAACATTCGATCTAGTTCCGCGAGAAACCTTTCGATGTTGTACGATTCTGACTGTACAGGCGGAGCTATCTCATGACTGCATGGAATGTAAGTATAAAGTAGGTAGTTAGGATAGGATATCTACAACGTCGTTGAACATTCAATCTCGGTTCCAACGCCGCCATCAATACATGGACTGGCATGGGACCTGTCGGCGATGGACGCAGATCCGAAAATTTTTGACAGCACCATCTTAACTGGGATTCGAGAGCGAGTCCTTTAACATTGTGATCGCGACTCTGTGTGATATGAAGTCTAGAATCAGAATCGAAAGCCTGGTGCCATGGAACCGTGGACTGGGGCAGAACTGAGCGAATTGTCCGGTTAAAAATGCTAGACGCACGTCCCGACATTTCTCAGGCAGCGGGCCGTCGAAAAGTCGCCGGACAGAGTCGGACAGACCATGTTTCTTCGCTCCGACTTGGCTTCCAAAAGTCCGTCTTTTCCGGCACGCATCACGTCCAACGGTCGAAATTTATCTGGAATACGAAACCTGGCAGGGAGGATACTTAATCTCAACTGCCAAATGTCCTGAGATTTCAAAACAGGGTAGTCTCAGTCGCACTGTTTGAACTTTGGACATCGACGTTGTGACAGTGGGGAACCCTGGGGAACCGAGACCCACTAGTATCCCTTGGTTCGCGTTTCACAATTCGGCAGTTACCCGGACGAAGCGCTGCTGATCTTTTCTCCTCGCATATCAAATGATAAGTTTGATTCCGGCTTGCTTATAAGCAAAATGACCGCCCCTAAATTCGCGCTTTCCGCCCACCCCCGTCGATGACCGCCGCGCCATGGCCAAAGACGATCCTACACCCATTCCGTGGCATTCCGGCTGAAACCACACGTGACGCCGACTTCTATGGGCCCTACAACAAGCTCCTATACCACCTCTTCCCCGCCGATACCAACTTTGTCGTCTTCCCAGGCGCCTATCCGCCCCGCCACTCCGCCGCAGCCTCTGCAGGCGTCGAATTCACGGTGCTCTACAACCACGCCCCCGTACTCCTGCTGCAGCTCGCTGCACCCGACCTCCTACGATGGCCCTCCGCGCGCGCGGAAGCCGACGTCGCGGCCCGTCGGCGCCTCCGAGATCTCGCATCACTCTGCCCACTGCCAAAGCTTTACGCTGTCGCAGCCTTTGGTACCAAGCTTCGTTTCTACGCAGCCGCCACAGGTGAGGGCGGCTCGGTCGACATTGATCCACCGCCCATGGCTCCGCCACCCTCCCTGCGCTCTCCTTCCGCCCGCGCGAGCACGAGCACGAATGGTAGCAGCAGCAGTGACTTAACGATCCCGCTCGGCCGTTGGAACAGCGATGTATTGGAAGAGGAGGGTGCGAATTTGCTCAAGCAAGCCGTGGCAGAGATCATCGCTAGAATCTATCTAGCTGATGGTGCGTCGTTATTTTTCCCGGCCGATTGGCAGATGGATGACTGATGACCGGGATTACCACAGAATACGAATGAAGGACGACGACATCGGTGGTGATATAAAGGCGGATAATTTATAACTATATGTTCTGTTCGGATGCGCTTGGGTGTTCGCAATGAAAAACCACACCGTGACTCAGTAGCATGGGTCACTCTCTTCACTGTCTGCAATGGCTTGTTCAATATTGCCTGCCTGAAGGCGAACAGTCCAGTGCAGCCGAAGCATATGGCAGCAAAGTTCAAGATGGGCCCACCGTAATGTACTTTAATTGAGTCGTTCCAGTACATGTACCTACGAGCAATTCCAACACCACGATGGAGACCCAAGCTTTTCCTTTCGCCAGGAGAAGCATGTAACGAATTCTATTATTCCCCCGATCACTAAACGTTCGCTAATTACTTTCCTTTAACAATCTCCGCCGCTCCCCGCGTACCATGCATTCTTTTGCCTATCACGGACTATACAACCCGATGCCGGGGTGGCCGCCGCGTCGCTCGGACTTACTTACATATTTGTTTCGTCATCTAACCGTCCCTCATAGTATAAAGCCCGCGCCTGTTCGTAGTTTTTCGGTCAATCTCACTATTACGCCAGTTCTCCCGTCGCTGGTTCGACTACTCAACAACGCCGCGTGCCGAGATCAGCCCATAGCTCCTCATCGCAAAGCATCTCACTGATTCTCGCCACAGCACATCAGCCGTAGCACGGTCAGTACCGAAACTGCCGAGTCAAACAACGGCGGAAAACCTGCACAAAGGCTCATCTTCCTTGCATAGGTATAGAAGGCCAGAGTCCGAGTCAGAGGAGGTTCGTCTTTTCCCTCGGATCCCGATGGGATGCGACCTGGAGTCACCGGCTAGCGCCGCCCTTCCACACCCACAATAGGCTGCTGTTGTTTTTGTTTGGAAAAGAACGAAACAGAGAGCAAGAGCGTCTGTTATTCAGATCACCGACTTCTGAGGACTAACCGTACCACGGCAACGATTCTGAATACATTTTCGAAAAGCATATGTGAAGCACACGTTAGCAGTCAGCAACCAGTAAGATCGTACACACCCAGAACCACCCTTCACCCAGACGTTGCCCTGACTCCCCTTTGCTCCGCTATGAACCTGGCCAAATACTGTACCATCGCACCCGTCTCCTCGCCAACGGGCCGTATCCACTCGGCCGGGAGTGCAAAACCGTACTGTGTGCGTGTATGCGTGAGTCCGACGCGATGGAATGAGAGAACGCCGCGAAAAGGGATCGGAAACAGAGACAGACATAGGGATAGAAACGCACCGTTCCTGTATCCCGCAAAAACGCCGAATACGCGTATTTGATGCTGGCCCCCTTGGCCGACGCGTACACATAATCCAAGATGTTCCCCGGCGCGCTGTAAAGCAGGGAACAGAGAGTGCCGGCCTGGGTTGTTGGGTTAGTGTCGTTGAGCACTACTAGTCAATGCGGCGGGGGCAGGGTAACTCACAGAGAACGACGTCCCATGCACACTCCTCCCCGCCTGCGCCGACCCCAGCAGTGCCTCCATCTGATCCTCGGCGTCCTTGGGCAGCTTGTCGCATCTGTACGAATACGGCGCCGCCACTAATCATACACCGGCGTCAGCATAACATACACTCGGCCGTCGGAAGCTAGGCAGAGAACGGAAAACGAAGGACGAAAGGAGGGAGAACAGCACTGGGGAAAGGAAAATAAAGAGAGGGAACGCACGCATCTGTCCATAACTCCTCAACTCCACGAACCCCACCACCCCGCCCTTCCCTGCACCCTTACCCACGCCGTTCACCTTTGTAATATAATTCGCGAGGTTGTTCACCTCCGCCGCTTCAAAGGGCCGGTGGCCCGGGTACCAGTGCGAACACGGGTCAGCTGGTTCTTTGTTTTTCTTCTTTTTGAGGGAAGGTAGCAGCAGTGGGCTGTCGGAATGCGGTTTCCAATGGGCACCCTGTGGCGCGCATGTGTGTGCGCGGTCAGCCACCGCTCTGGGCCATGACAGAGAGGAGAGAGGATGCGCACCCAATTCCTAGACGCCTCTCGTGTCAGATAAGGTGATGATGGCGACATAGTATGTGGATGGAAGACGCACCTATTCATATCGATGCCGATACATTTGGCACCAGGGCCAACGATTTGCCGGTTTTTGTACCTGCAGGCGAGTTCGATACAGGAGGAGAGTAAGTGACGCAGGACGCACCAAAATCGATCAATCTCCCATGTATACACGTAACCGTCGGGATTTGGTGAGGGGATAATGTGAAAATCCTGACCGTGTTGTAGCGCTCGTCACAATCAGTAGAAACGAAGAAAGGGGACGCACGTAAGCTTCCAGCAAAGAAGCAAGCGATCCCGTCTCACTCGCGTTGGCGAGGAGTGCATGGGCGATGTATAGCGCACTCGACGTAGCCACCCACTGCAACCCACTCATCAGCACGTATTTTCGAGAAGAGGGAAGACTGCACCACGTACCTCGCGCGCATGCTGCGGCCCAAGCACGATAAAGCCGAGCTTTTTCTTCGCATCCCCATCCTGCTCAGATAAGGATTTGGAAATTTTGACGCCAAGCATCTCGCGCTCCTCGGCACTGTGTCCGAGCCGCAGGATACGCACCTGCTCGGGGTAAAGCCGCGCGAGCTCGTGCAGAAATGCGTCGATCTCCCATTGTGGATGATATGCGTCGTGAAAGGTTGTGTTTTCCAGCTGTTCAAGGCCCCAGTCCCAGCTGTCCGTATGCTCTGAGCGTGGCGTGGAGAGGGGGCCCGGGAGAGGGACGCTGATATTCATAATAGTGTGTGGCGCAGCGGCAAGTGCGCTCGGAAGGTCGGAGGAGCCGGGGGGAAAGTATATATCGACGTGGGGCACCGGTGTCGCTGCCGTTTGCCATGTATCAAGATCGTATTCCTGAGCAAAAATGGTCACACGACCACCATTGCGGAAACGAGGAAGGCGAAAGACGCACCTGCGCGATGCGCAAAACGTCGGCTACGCTTATATCATACTCCGCGAGAAATCTGCGTAGGGTTCCGGGCGTCGTTTCATGGGTCACTGGGCTCGTGAGTGGGTGCTGAAAGATAGCGCTCACGACCCTGGGAAGCGAGAGCAACGCACTCCGAAGGAGCTGAGGGAACATGCAGTAGAGGGTACCCAAAAGAAATGCTCAAGTACACTATCCGAAGATCGTGAGCGGGTTAGTGGTTGTCGTCCGGTGGCGGGAGGAGACAGGCGACGGAAACAAACAGGCGACAACAGCGGTGATTTGCCGGTGGTGTCGCATCACTCATTTCGAAGACCGATGATCCGTTGATCTACACTTATCCATGCCAACCCGATGGGTCACTAAAAGGAACACGGCACACGAAACGATTACACATTTTTATACAACTTGACCTGGATCAATCATCAAACACCCATATGTATAAATGGAATCCATCTCTCATAGGCCACACCACTTTCCCTGAGCTTCTTGACTGAAAAATTCAGTGCTTCGGCGGCATCCCCAGCCTTAGGATCTCTTCCGTTCCGGAACAGATACGAGTAGAAATGTTTGGCAACTGTCGGCCCGTCACGGTCGTCCATAGCCCACAGTGTGCCAACTGCGCCCCGGAACCCAGCTGCGAGAAACCCTCCGGCAAGATGAAAGGATTCGTTTACCAGAGTACTATCACCCATGGCCGTCTCACAAGCAGAGAAAAATACAACATTGGCGGTGGCCATCGGCATGGGCAGGATCGTCTCCAGCTTGAGATCCCCACCATAGAGCAGCAAACGGCTCTTTGTGGCATCAAACCAATCCTGCTTTCCGTGGCAAGCTAGATGAAGCCAGGAACATTGTTCCAATTCGGCTTTGACAGCCTCCACCGTGGCTGTTTGGTCTTGGAGACATTTCAGTGCCCCGCGGGGAACAATTGATCGGATGGTCTTGAGTTCCGTCTTGACACCAGCCAAATAATTTCGGCCTTTGGAGTCGGTTTGAGTTACTGCGATGACACTAATTCTGTGGGGCCCAGGGGAGGCGGGCTTTTTGAGGGCCTCCAGGAGCAACCCAATTGTTGGTGTGTACGAATGAATGAAGGGGGCATCCATGGAGCATGCATGCAGAGGAAGGCCAACAAATGCACCGGAGGGCAACCACCAGAGTCTGCCACCGTGTATATTGTGCTGAGCGGTTATTAGTACTCGCCTGAAATGAAAAACCATTTTATAGCCACCTTTGCCAGAATTTCAAGTACTGGGCCAACAATCTCGGCACGTAGCCAAGACAGCATATCCACGAAAATTTCCGAGGATGACTTGTTTGAATAGCCCTCTCTGTTGCCAAACAACCGCGTGGAATTTGATTCCCCACGCATGCGACTGGAAACTGAACTGAGCACTCCTTGCAGCTGTTTCTGATTACGATGAATCTCCTCCAGCTTGACACGCAGTGGAAGATGAATTGGCGGTTCGGTTGTATTCAGCAAGATGATTCCATCACATAAAACTTCATGACTGCTCAAGATCACGATAGGTCCGTGCACAGCAGCATTACAGAGTTTGTGGTATGGTTTCGGACGCAAGAAATATTCGAGACCTGGCTTTTTACGAATTTCTTGAACTAGGTTTTCTCTTTGCAATACTGCTTCCAGTAGATTCAAGTTTTCCTGTGGTGTTATTTCCTCTGCTTGTGCTGTATGTTGAAGCCGACCAGAGAGCTCCTCAAGTTGTTCAGCTTGTTTTTTTTCGAGCTTCCCAATGTCCGGCCGGAGTTGGAGAATCTGCTGGAATATAGTTGCAACTCCCTGCTCGATATTTGCAACAAGGGGCCTAAGATCTGTTTCATCTATGCAAAGTCTCACGGAGATGGACACTGCAAAGGGATGTCTAGTCTTCGGATAGCATTATGCCGCGTTGGAATCGAATGCCCCATCCATAGCAAGTTGGGAAGCAACTGAAAGGCGAAACTGACCGCAGCTGTGAGTGACGGAGGGTCATATTTGCGTGCAAACACAGCCCATATGAGAGCAATGTTCCATGATGTTTCCGGCTCTCCAGTGACCAGTCCAAAAGACAGGGACAACTTGGTACGAATTTCAGTAAGCATGTTAGTATCTTGAAGTCTGGGATATTGTTCCATCATTGAGTGCGCCAGTGCCTGCAGATGTTTAGCAGTAGTAGAATGCTTTGGGGAAGTGCTTTCAACGCTTGCTCCTGATACTCCATTGCAACCGAAAGATGATTCCGGTATTTCATCATGGAAGGGGAGTTCTCAATCAATTCTGTAATACTGGGTCATCGGATCAAACAAATGCGACTGAAATCCTTGTGTATACCAGCTGCTGTTTGCAGCCATTGTGATTGCTTCAGATGCCGGATGGAAGGAAGTTTAGTGCTTTCTCCACATAGTTCCAAGACAACTCCAGGTCTTTTGGATCATGCAATTTTCGGTAGCGAAAACTGTGTGAAAGTCCAAGATTGAACAGCCTGTCATTTTTCTGTATATGACCCT
>QVIE01000589.1:0-10053 GCA_013387415.1 Panellus pusillus | reverse complement strand
CCCCCCTATGCTAGCGGGTTCAGAGAGGGATTGAGCGCTGTCATCCGCACTCGCACCGCTTACACGGAGTGAATTTGAGGCCTTTGTGCGTCTTGGCACTCGGAGTCGTTACGTTTTCTACGGAGCATCTGGGGCTGTATGTTTAGGTATAAATGCCCCCCCCCGGACTTTCCTAGTCGCTCATTGTGAATCCTTTCTGCTCACAAACCATTCTTCAAATGTCGAAATTCATCGTCACTGGTCCTCAGGGAGGCACCCCGCCTCAAGGCGCAGCTGCTCCCAATCGTGTCGAGATCCATGACTTTGTCAAGATTCAGGACCAGTTTTCGCTTTATATCCAGGCTCTCCGTGCGCTCATCTATCGCGTATCTTCTGGTTGAAACAAGCTGATTCCTCATATACAGAGCAAATCTACGGGCAAAACCAACAAGATGTAGACGCGTTCTTTTCCATTGCAGGCATCCATGGTCTGCCGTACCAACCGTGGGATGGCTCTGGTGAAGCGCCCGTCGATCCTCAAGGCTGGGAAGGATACTGTACTCATGGGAACGTCTTATTCCCCACATTCCACCGCCCGTACGTGTTTCTCTTCGAAGTGAGTCCTCAGTAGTATGGGCAAGAGCCGCAGCTGACGACGGTCGCCTGTCGTACAGCAAGCTCTGCAAACAGCCGCAATCCGGATTGCTGCGACATACACGGTGGACACGGAGCGCTTCAAGACGGCAGCATTGAATCTGCGCCAGCCGTACTGGGACTGGCTAAATCGGCAGTGCCTCCGCCGGAAGTTATCTCCCTCGATCAAGTCTCTATTATAGCTTCGAACGGGCAGACGGTTCGGGTCAACAACCCGCTGCGGCGGTATAGCTTTCACCCTATTGATCCGTCTTTCCCCGACCCGTACAGCGGCTGGCAGACAACGCTGAGACAGCCGACTAGTACGGCTCCAGACGCCCAGGACGACGTGCAACAGCTCATTAGGTGCGTTTGTTGTTAAAAGCGCCTTGAAGTCTACTTTATCTTTCGTGTAGCGTATTGAAGAGTGCGCAACGCCAAATAACGAGCAAGACTTTCAATCTTCTGTCGCGGGTGCATACCTGGCCTGCATTCAGCAATCACACACCGGGCGACGGCGGGAGCACGAGCAACAGTCTTGAGGCGATCCATGATGGTATTCATGTTGATGTGGGTGGCAATGGCCAGATGTCCGATCCTTCCGTCGCAGGTGGGTGTCTTTCTTGCTACCTAGCTTGCTTTGCCATAATATCTTTCATAGCGTTTGACCCCATCTTCTTCTTGCACCACTGCAATGTAGACCGTATGCTTTCTCTCTGGTCGGCGTTGAACCCCGGCATCTGGGTCACCCCTGGTGACGCCACAGGTGGAACTTGGACGATCCCGCCGGATGCGACGGTCGACAAGAATAGTGGTATGTTTATCCTTGGTCACAATTCATCCAGATATTCGCCTGATCTGTTCGTCAGACCTGACGCCCTTCTGGAGCTCTCCTAATGGATACTGGAAATCTGCTGATGTTACAACAACGGTCGCGGGCGGGTACGCATACCCCGAATTCAACGGCCTCGACTTGAGCAACCCCAACCAAGTGCGCTCTGCGATTGCGCAGAAGGTCAACCAGCTCTACGGCGGAGGTTCTGTCAGGGCTACAGCGGCAGTGCCGCCGCTGGTCAAGGCGGCAGTTCAGAACGAGAGCGGCAGCGCGCCTGTAGTGCACTCTGTTGAAGCGCCGGCGGCTTCTGCGCCTGCCAGTGCCACTCCACCCCGCGTTCACGCCAACCTCAACGTACAATCCCATCATCAGGCACCGCCCCCACGCACGCGCCTCCGCCTCACAACCCCGACCACGAGACTTGGGAGTGGACAGCGCGGATCCAGGTCAAGAAGTACGAGATTGGTGGCAGCTTTTTGGTGCTGCTGTTCCTTGGGGCCGTTCCCGAGGATCCCAGAGAGTGGCGCACGAGCAGCAACTTTGTCGGCGCTCATCATGTGTTTGCGAATAGGTGCGTACTTTTACAACCTCTCGCCTACTAGCACTCAACGGAGTCAAGCGTTCCCGATCGCTGTGCGAACTGTCGCGCGCACCGTGACGCCGAGGTTGAGGGCTTCGTGCACCTCAACGACGGAATTGTGGAACATTCTCACCTCAACTCTCTCGAGCCGGCCGTGGTAGTTCCATACCTCAAGGACAACCTTCACTGGCGCGTCCAAAAGGTGAGCTTGACAGTGTCACTTCTTCCGAATTGAGTCGTAATTATGGGTCATAGGCGGGAGGAGAAGCGGTTGATCTGTCGAATGTCCCTCGTTGGAGGTCGCGGTATTCGCTACGCCGCTGTCTTTCCCCCCGGGGTCGGACTTCCCTGTTCCAGGCGAGAGTCATCACCACCGCGGAGTTACGCATGGCCGACCAGGGGGCTCACGAGTCACTGCCTAAACATGTTACCGAACTCAAACAACGGACAGTGAAAGACACGCAGCATGTACCGATATCCTTGTAATAAGTATGGCCAGCTGAGTTCGATTTGTATTATGCTGTGCGCGAGATGAATTGGGAAACTATCAAGTACAGAGGAAAGTCCCTCAGATACGAAGATTGACGACAAGCGTACTCTACCAGACTATCTAGTAGAGACTGAGAAAACTTTCGGCACAGACAAGTCGGTGCTATACCTCGCAACTGATACGATTAATTTTTGCTTCAAATCGCTGTCTAAATGGCCTTGTACGTTGACAATCCTCACCGCTGTGGATAGTCGCCATGTGCGCGCCAGACGCGTGACGTACCGGAAATCCCGCGACTTTGCGCCGTCTGCATTTTCACACTGAATTGAACACGAAGCGACTTGTGAGACATCAGATCTTCAGAATCGACGTTGCAGATGTCTTGATGCTCTCCAGCGAATGAAAGACCCATTGAAAGCAAAACGCACAATGCTATTGTTACCAATTACAGCTCACGTTCCTATTGTAATAAGTAGCATGCCGCATCGTCTACACAGGGATATCGGCAGTCTTGAGTGCGTGAAGACGCTTGTTAAATGCAGGCGCTGCACGAAGGTGGGAATTCTTTGACGTCCTTGGCCGCGGCGATGAGGCAGCTAATGTCGCTAATGGGGTCTGTAGAAAGCAAGATGGTTAGAAAGCAAGATGGTGAGCACGAAGAGGGTATCATGGGAAAATCCTAAGCGCCCACCGAGGTCCACCTGAGCAGCCGCTGATGCACACGTAACAACGGAGGGCGCGAGGTCAAGGATGCAGGCTGCACAAAAAATTAGCAATCGAGGGAGAGCATGTTGAATCGAGCGGATATACACACTCTTGATGTCGCACTGCCGACGGACGTGCGCAGGAGCAGCAATGGCGCTGGTAGCGAGGAAAGCGATGAGGGCAACAATTGAGAACTGCATTTGAGGAATCGAGCAATAAGAGGCAAAAGAACGTCAAGTTCAATAATAGCGTGCAGAAGATAAGTAGAAAGAGAAGAAGGTGGCGCGGCCGAAAAAAAGAATCCGGCCCTCTGATCATCTTATATGCTGTCGGTCTTCAGAATCAATGTTTTCATGCCTGTGTTGCCAGGGTAACTGATACGATCATCAGTAAATATTGGCAAAATCGCGGATTGTCGGATGGATCGACACTCTTGGCGTTTCAAGTTCAGACTCATCTATGATCTGATCAAGGCATTATGTAGGAGTATGTAGGCCGTCGTCTTGAGAACACCTTGGAGGCTCTTGGAGGTAGGTAGGTAGGTAGATAGGTAGATTACACGACGGCACGGTCCCGCTTAGGAACGCCGGGGCCCGGGAACTTGGTCACGGAGTGTACAGGCACATGTACACTGGAGAGATGCAAAATTTCTCCTTTCTAGGTCACTTAAATCGGAGAACAGAGAGGCCTATATACATTTGATCTATTTCCGACCGAGACCGGGAAGTATATCGGTCGAATTGGCTCTCCAGCCATCGAGAGCCGCGTTGAAATCAACCATACCGGTCGCAGAAGTCGGGCTGGTGGTTGCCGAGATGTCATCGACGAGTATGACATCGTAGCCTTTGTAGTACGAGCTGATCCGAGTCGTCAGCATGGAATACGGCGCAGTGAAAGTATACGGATCTAAACTCACTCCAGTAAGGTTCCCCAGACGCACTGGTCTTTACAACGATGTTGTAGTTACGGTCATAGCTTACGCACGCGACTTACCAATGTTCACGCCCCCGAAAAACAGGGTGGTGATTTGATTATCCTGGAGGAAAGTTTGCATGGGCGTTGACGCTCCCCACATGCCCGACAAACGATCTGATTAAGTATACGCAGTCAGTCTTTTTCGTCAGATTCCGAATGAGCAAAATTCAACTTTTGTTAAAATAGAAATCCGTGCCGTTGGCGACGCCCTCGAGTTGTTCGTCAAGCAAATCCCCGAAAGGCTGCGCGTTCCAACTTCCCCGCATTAGCATGCGCCCAACGCTGATGTTTCCTTGGATGGTACCCATATTCGAGCCAAATGACGTGGCGGATGTACCGTCCGTGGAGAAGCCTCTCTGTCGGTATAGATGACGTTCAACAATAAACGCGCTTTTAAATGTATGACTGACGAAGAAAGCGGGTGGCATGTTTATCACTTGTATCGGGTTGAGAAAATGGAAATGTCAGATCTGCATGGACCAGCACTTACAATCGAACTCGCTAAGTCCCCAGTTAGTCCAGAAGACTTTCATGCCGCTGGCGCGGAACGCGTGAATCATTTTGATGGTCGTGGCTGAGATTACTTCAATACGTCGGATGGGACGTTCATGCTAAGCACTCACGTATAAGTGCTCTTCCCAGAGGATCTCCGCCGAGATCGGGGTGCTAATGAAAACGTGAATTATGAAGTTGTGGTTTGGAGGGGATCAGGACTAGCCAGAAAGAAGTTTTGCATGTCAATAATGACGAGGGCACTGGCGGAGGGTTGGATCTTGACTTGACTCTTGGGGATGGCAAAGCCAGTGTGATAGCATTTGTCGTATTACCCCGCGTGAGCTACCTCAATAATGTCACATACCCTTCAGACATATCAGAGAAATAACGCACGTCCCAGCCGTCAGCCGTCTTGATCCAAAAATTGAATACATTTCCAAACGTGCTGTTGTTCGGATTGAAGAGTTGCCCACCCGCACCGCTGAACCACAGTGAAGCGAAAACGACAAAACAGCCGAGAGAATGCATAGGGTAGCAAGCGTAAGTCCAGGTGTGATGGATTGGCTTGCTTTGGAGAGTATTAATACAATCTGTTATCGGAATTCGAAGCAACACCGCTCTCGCCATGATTGATAAGGGCACATTGAATTTCGTGAGCGGTCAGGTGAGCGAGGTGAGAAGCGGGAAAGGAGAGCCGCATTTATCAAGACATAGAAAGTTGAAGGACAAGATTGTAGAACAAGGAAACCGGTGCTCTTGTGTAGCAGGAATTGCTTTACCGAGACAAATTAAGTTCAAGTTTGCTATGGAAACCCACCTAGGTCCTAGGGAACAGCCCAACCAAAGTTCAATGTTTTGAGGTAGGAAAATGGCAGTGAATGCCCACCATGTTGGGGATCAAGTTCTCGACCAGCAAGATGAGAACATCTCCCGTGCCATAGTAAGAAGTTTACGACGCGCTTCGCTTCTGAGCAGGGCGCGCAGGGCTTGAGCGGGGGAGATGGGGGAGGAGTGGAAGTTGATTTCGCTGACGGGAAAGGATCGAGAGTCGAGACGACGCCGGCGGCCCTCGCTACGCTTTTTCGCACGCTTTGTTTGCATCTGTTTCTCCCCGTTCGGCTTCCCATTTTTTACCTCTCCGTTCTGAAACTCCTTTCTTCGCTGACATCTGACTGGTATTGTAGGGAAGTTTCCCCTCCAACTATGACAAGAACTGAACCACCAGTGGCAGCTCAAGTTTACATATCTGGCCACGGCGCCGCCACGCTTTAGTCTTGGGCGCTTCGGTCGGACCGGGACCGTCGCTGGCCATGGCGGCTGCTTTTCTTCAACTCTTGGTCGAGATCAATCCAGGCTGGCCAGGTGACTCCGCTTGCCATATGGCTGTGAGCAATTCCCACTTCCATTCTCCGCTACTTGTCGAAGTGCCGTATATGTCACACTCACGAAGGCCGCGCAATCACAGCAATTCTCCGAGGGGGGAACTGGTCCGCAGTATCTGGTATATAGCCAGGATGCATGTGTTGACCTCCCCAGCACCGCAGGCAAGTCGCCGCCATGAATCTCAAGTCGTTCAAGTGGCTGCTCGTAGCCCCACTTCTGTGCACCTCCGTTTCCGCTATCAAGCCAGCACTGCGAACCCTCATTGACCTTCGTCTGGCGCGTCTCCATCGGCTGAACAGTGTCACTCTTGCGCACGCGGTTTCCGGACGACAAACTACCATCTCTTTCCCTGCTTTCAACTTTACGCAGCCCCTGGATCACTTCACAGATACGGGCTTCACTTGGAATCAGCGCTACTTTGTCAACTCGCGGCATTACAAGCCCGGTGGGCCGGTTATCGTCCTAGACAGCGGAGAGGAAGATGCGACAACTAGGCTGCCCTACCTAGACACCGGGATCGCAGATATTTTGGCCAATGTGACGAATGGGCTCGCAATAGTGTTGGAACACAGGTACTATGGTGCGTCCTTTGATACCGCTCATCGTGACAATTGGTTGACGTAGCCCAAATAGGGACATCCATCCCTGTTCAAAACTTTACGACTGACGCGCTTCGGTATGCTCTCTCTTGTACTAGTGGAAAGTTTTTGAAGCGGTTATTTACTCAGCTGGCTCAATAATGAGCAAGCCCTGGCCGACTCCGCGAACTTCATGAGGAATGTTCGATTCAGCGGGATTTCGGAGGACCTCACTGCTCCAAAAACGCCGTGGATCTATTATGGGGTGCGTGTTCGCTATTCAGAAACAACTAATCCTCGGGATTTGACACTTATTTAACTAGGGTTCCTACGCCGGAGCGCGCTCCGCGCACATGAAAGTTCTGTACCCGGACATTGTCTTCGGGGCCATCGCCTCTAGCGGCGTTACAGAGGCGGCCATCAGCAACTGGGGCTACTACGACATCATCCGCCGTGCCGCACCCGCGAACTGCACCGCGCAGTTCCTAATCGCCGTTAAGGAGGTAGACATCCTCCTCTCCGATCCGAAGACAAACAATAAAGTGAAGAGTCTCTTCGGGATGCCCGGGTTGACTCTTGATGCAGATCTGACTGTTTTCTTTGCTGATGTGAGCCTTGCTTCATACAAGAGAAGCACTTCTGATTGGGACACAGGACCTTCTGGGTGCGTGGCAAAGCAAGAACTGGGATCCGGCTGTCAACAGCGACGCGTTTGCGGAGACCTGTGTCGCAATGGGAAATCCTAGCAATGCCACAATCGATACGTTCCAAGGCATCACCGTGAGCAGTGCGACTTGGAATCTTGCCACCATAATCAATCGGGTGAGAAAATTTCGAGTTGTGGCCTGCATCACAAGGCGACAATCTAAATATTCAATCAGACCTCGAGCCAATGCCCCGCGACTGCAACATCGGACGAGGTGAGTAACAATACGACTGATTCTGTTTGTTGACTCTCTTTGGCCATCAGTGTTTTGGAACTCTGGACGACGCAGAATTTCAACAGACTGATCTCTCTCAGACGTGGAGGACGTGGCAATTCCAAGTTTGCACTCAATGGGGCTTTTTTGACGTAAAACTTCCAAACGTTCGCGTGAATGCCGACAGAGGGCTAACTGTGTTTATTCGATACAAAGTCGCCTCCTCCGGATCCTTCAATTCCGAGCATGCTGTCCAAATTCGTCGACGTCGCATACTCTTCCAAAATCTGCAAGCAGGCCTATCCCCCGGGCGAATTCTTTCAGGTGCCCCGCTTCCAAATATCGAGGACGTCAACAAAATTGGTGGTTTCAACATCTCGCACGACAGGCTGGCTATTATCGACGGAGAGGGTAAATTTTCTTTTCCGTTGCTTTTCTGTGGTGTGATGAATATCAATGTCGCCGTAGTAGACCCATGGAGGTTCGATTGTCCCCACAGCTTCATCAGCCCGACCGAGTTCCGCCCGGATACGCCATTGCGGCCTTACAAACTCATGCCTGGTGCGATCTCTCTTCTTCGTAACAGGAAAGTCCGCTGAATCTGTGTAGATGCTGTTCATCACTATGATGAAAATGGATTGGAGGATCATAACCTAGAGCCGCCCGCGATACAAGCTATACATACGCAGGAAATTGAGTTTGTGAAAGGCTGGTTGGCCGATTTCCATCAGAGCCAGTGAAAACAGGAACAGCGTGGTACGTTGACAGAGAGCCGGAACGAACTTTTCGTTAACTTTACTAGGTATGTGCGTATCGACGGTATCGTGACTTGCCACAATTGCGTTGAGCCCTGCCACGCCGATGACTTCTGCTCAATCAGTGCGAGCGCACAGTGCTTCGCCTTCGACTCTAATGCCTTGTAGATTCCTCTGCTTGATTATAAAAACACCACGTTCAGGGATAACACTAATTGGCACCTTCTGTTCTTTAGCACGGAGGGGGCGGTTACACTCTGCCAGGCCAGCTGAAATTGTATTATTGTCCAAGATATATATATATGTAGACCCAGGCAGGTCCCATCTTGATTCTGAATATTTCTACATGTATGAATTTTCAGCTGTTTTTCCTTGCAAATACATAAATGTATATAGTACAAAGAATCTCTGCGCGCCAAATGGTAATGTAAGGTGTCCGCCGATGATGGCAGCGACATCAATCTGATTGCATCATCACCAAATCATCACCGCCAGCTCTAGACTCGACCACCACCATCCCCACATTCTAGATTTTTGCGCCATTGAATTGCTGCACATCGATTGAATTCCACTCCGTTGATGAACCGATTTCTGTACGAGAGTGTTGCCGACTCATTGCTGTCTCTCAGGTCTGACCGTCTACAAAGTCCGGGGCCCCGGGCACAGGGCTTCGCTCAGCCTCAGCCTCGGGCTTCGCAATATGGGACACAAGCCCGAGCCCGGCTCTACCTGTTACCGCGCTCTGAACAACGTTGCGTGCAACTTGATATTGGAAAAAATTGGCTATTACTTACTATGGTTGTCGCGACGCCGTGTGCATAGGAAATGTATTGCTTTGAAAGTCAACCCTTATGTAACAAGCGGATGGACACGCGGAGGATAAGTATTCTGTTCCTTTCAGACTACTCTGGAGTGACTGTGGCAGTCTCTCCGGTACTTGTCACTGCAACAGACCCAATGGAGCTTGATACAGAAAATATCTGTCAGACTGTGAACTAATACGAAGGAAAACTGCATGCTCACAGACACTGCCAGTAGTAGGGATTGATCTCAGTACAGATATTCGGAGACTGACAGACGGTGGGGCCCGCTATCGCAGCCGGCGGGTGGCCGCATGGTCAGTGCGGTATCAACACTCCAGCATGAGTCTGCATAACTTACCGTAGCCCAGCCCACCGCATTGCGAGTACAAAACACTTTGAGCATTAACAAAAGGCGGGAGGATCGCTCCCAAAGTCAGAAAGGTCCACAACATCCACGGAAAGTAGCGAGGGCCCCCTGCAGCTGTTCGGAGTTATGCTTACTTATATGTAGCTCTAGCTGCTCTACAAGGACGCAGGCTCTTGAGCCCGACAACGAAGGACGGAAGGTGTCATTTCAACGACTTCTGTCAGAATTCGGACTTCAGATTTGGCAAGAAAGCGACCAGTTGTGCAGTCAGGTGGTGTTATCATCCATAGTATGCGAGATGAGTAAACCGCTTGCTGCCGCTGTCCAGGGCTTAATTTCTCCGGGATAGGTCACCCGGTTTGCGGCTTTTCCGACTTGTCACGAGATTGTGTAGGCCGAATGCTAGCTGTACGGTATCGTCTCCGTTCGCCTCTACCTCTTCCGCACAAGCATTCCTGACCCGCTCCTTCCACCTGCACCTGAAATTAGGCCTAGTTGCCTCCTCGGCGTGCCACCCGGACGCGCAAACCTCCGTCATGTACAATTTCGTGTCAA
>QVIE01000590.1:0-14514 GCA_013387415.1 Panellus pusillus | reverse complement strand
CAAGCATTCAAGTCTTCGAGATCAAGGTCCGTCTTTCTTTCAAGTTCCGTCTATCCGCTTTGCCACCCACCCATCGCCTGCCTGCCTAGTCTAATCCTTTCTCCCTTCAGCTTGCAGGGAATCGAGTATCGGTATCGGTTCCGCACGAGCTTCCCGGGCCGTCGTGTCAGTACAAGTTAAGTACCGCTGCGGTGAAAATCCGAATCTGATTCTGCCCCATCCCAATTCCCGTGCCCGAACACCCTTGGGTACGACGCACGCCGAGAGCTGAGTAGGCGCAACAACTACAAACACATCGATGGCCTCCGGAGTCCGGGCGTCGACGCCGCGTCGTGCATCTACATCTCGATTCAGTCAACCAAACATCTCACGAAGGAACTCCGAGCAGAAAACGCCCATGCACAAGCAACGCGCGAATCTGCGTTGCAGTTTATATGTCTGTGGCCCAGCGTCGGGGGCTGCCCGTGTCTATTGAATTTATTATCCTAGTCTGGTGAGTGTCATCTCTTCAAGTTGGCGATGAATCTGATCTTTCTTTCTGCTTATTTTCTCCGTAGTGCCAATCGCGGCAATTTATGCGCTGTTCAAAAATTGAGAACATGGAAACCGCGTACGCAGCTCAAAGGCTACACTCGCGTCACGCCGAGTCGCGTGTTTCTGTTCAAAATCGAGTTCATGACTCTCCCGTCCTTGCTGGTGGCGCGAGAAATGGGAGAAAAAATAAGACATACATCTTCAACCATTCGCGCTGTTGGCTCCGATGTCGGCAGAGATTTCGCTGGCGACAAAGGTATTTCCTTTGTGTGGTTGAAAAAAAATTGAACTGTGGGAAGCCGTATCAGGGTTATCTCGGCTCCGCAATTGACGTCACCGGCACGTGCTCTTAACCCACTGTAATCCGCTCCCACTCTCATCCGACCAAGACCCGCCGCGGCGCCGCCAGACGCGTAAGTTGGCGATCCACTTCCACTGCGCACCGCCGCTCGGCATTCTTTACTCTTCACATAAATACTTATCCTGTTTGCCATTAGGTTCCTCGATTTACTTGATTTCACATCTATCATCCAATGTCTGGCAAAGTCATCTTGTTACCGGTTCCAACACTGGAATCGGGTACGAGCTCGTTCACCTTCTCGCTGCGAAAGGAAACACCGTCTATCTTGCATCGCGCAAAGAAGCTGCAGGCGCAGAAGCTGTGTAAGTGTTCTGAGCCACCTGCGACCGATGAGCGCTAGCCGGCACTCATTGAAGCTCAACAGCGCTAAAATTAAGAAGGAGAAGAATCTAGACGTCAAGTTTGTCCAGCTCGATGTCACCGATTTTGACTCTATCAAAGCCGCCGTCGCTAAGATTCAGAAGGACGAGGGAAAGCTGAACGTTCTTGTCAACAACGCCGGTCAGTCAGCCTTTTCTTTGTCTGTACATCAGTATGTGATATCAAATAACGTAGGCATCAGCGAGATGGATAAGAAGGAGAGTGCCTCCGAGCCCAATTTCGCCGCCCTCCGGGCCACGTTCGACGCAAATTTCTACGGCCTCATCCAGACCACTACGGCATTCCTCCCCCTCCTCCGCGCGTCCAACACCCCTGCCGACCCGTCCGTGATCCTCAACGTGACAACGGACATGGCGTCGAACGGATTCATGGCGAGCCCACGCGGCTTCCTCCATGGGCACATCGCGTACAATACGAGCAAGGCCGCGGCCAACTCTTACACCATTGCGCTTGCCAAAGAGCTCGAGTCGGAGGGCGTCAAGGTCAATTGCGCGACCCGGGGTTCACGACAACCAAGTTGAATGCGTTTACGCCCGGCGGAAGACGGCAGAGCAGGGGGCGGAGACCCTCGTGCCATGGTGTTTGTTGGATAAGGATGGAAAGACAGGTCAGCGCTTGGATTTTCCTCTTCTTCCCAGTATACTCATGGATTACTCCCTAGGCCGCTTTGCTTTTTGACGGTGGCGAATTTCCGTGGTGAAACCGGGCTCCTCGTGCTTGAAAGGGAGCCACAATTGTATTCTTAGCCTATCTATGGTCCTGTATCCTCGTTGTTCGGTCCTTATTGGGGGCTTGTCCCCCCCTCTTTCCCGATGCAGCCCCCAAAAAAAACCGATGGCTGTGCAATGCACCTTTGATCGTTGTAGTTGTTTGTACACTGTCTCAGGTACTTACCACGCTACTGCCAGAGATCTAGCCAAGCCCCCCCATCCTGTAGCTGGGTACCAGCATACAAAATATCATATTTGATTTCTCCCGTTGCAAGCCGATAAAGCCCATGTTACACGCCAACTTTGCAATCGCGATGGACCTACTTACGCACTGATGTCTCGTCCGAACGCGCGTAATTCCCGCTACCGTAAGGTACGGGTCTTAGGGAGCCCTAATTTCAGCTTTTTGCGGGCGATCACGTTTTTGTCATTTGTTTTCACGTCAGCGCTGATCTCCCGCCAAAATTCAACGGCTTGGCCTCGTCGGCGGGTAAGCCGATGATTGCCAGACTAAATACATAATCTTGCTCAGCCTACTTTCCGCGATCATCGCGCGACTCGTAACATGAATTTATTCAGCCTATTGATCTAAGTACTTACTTATTAGGGATCCCAACCGTACCGTTTACGGTTACGGCCGTAAGTATACGGCGACTTACGGCGCCGAACCGGCCGTATCCGTAACCGTAAGTGGGTTCTCGAACCCTCTTACGGTACGGTACGGGTAGAATTACGGTTGGTTACGGTATTACGGCCGTATACGGGCGCCACGAAATCAACCTTCAGATAAGGTCATGGAAATACAGTCTAATACAGTTATATCTAAGATTTGTGGGCCCCGGAGTACCTTGAGTCTACCTCGAGTCAAGAAACTGCGTGGATGGGTGGATTTAAGGGCTGATAAAGCATTACTGCAACCGGCATTGACAGTGCCGAACATGCCGCACTTGAGAAAGGGACACAGTATGTGTAGATTTGTCTTTGATCTGTCAGCAAACAATCTGCGGTGCGAGGTCCGCATATCCGAAAGCCTTGGCAGCCTTCGGCAAGGAGTTCGGAGACCATCAGATCAAAATCTGATGGGTGCCGACTTACGGCCGTATACGGGACGTATACGGCCGTAACTATACGGTCTATACGGTGGTGGTTACGGGGCAGACCGTAACCGTAAAGACACCCTCTGAGGGCGTTACGGTACGGTACGGGTTGACCCGTAACCGTAACCGTACCCGTAACCTTACGGTACGGTTGGGATCCCTATTACTTATGTCAATGACCTTGTAAGTTAGCCTTCGAGAGGGTGCTGCGAGGAGCGTGCGGAGCACGGCGACGAGCAGCACCCGGACCTGTCAATTTAACTATTTCTCTCTTGCATCATTTCAATTTAAGTACTGGTAGCGGGCTTTGCCGCTTGTCGGCCCTACCTGCTTTATCGCGTAATCCGCAATTGTCATCGGTTTTGTAACGGGACACGTCATTTCATGATTTGTTTTCCGCGTTTTTCTGCAGAACCACTTCAGTGGCAAGTGGTGCTCACCTCTATCCGCCATCCAGTTCTCGGTACTCAATTCATCATTGCTATGGCTACTACTGGCTGCTGTTGATCAGTTTACGGCCTTTTTTCGCCGTATATGCCAACCCCAGGCCCAGCGACGAGATACTTAACATGCAGACCCAGATCCTCGCTGCCTAGTCTGCATATTACTGTAGCTCCCAGCTGAAAGTTGTCTTTCTATCTTATCCGCAGAGTTTGAAAGGTGCGGACTGTCAAGACTTCGGTTGCACGACGCGAAAGTCATCAACCCTGGACGCCACAAGAACTGAACAACTCAACAGGACCGACGGCACTTGATGCCCGATTGACAGTGTGCCAAGACCTTCCAGGCGCCTATTCAAGGCGACTTTTTCTATTCCCTCATTCCTTTCCCTCACCTTAAGATTATGTCCAACCCCGCAGGCACCCAGCCGCGGTACTTCCCCGTTCAACGCGTTCAGAACCCGTCTTCGGCAAATCTTTTATCGTCCAGTCCCGTGGTCCTGTCTCTACCCCGGGCCCGCACTTAGGCTCCCCCTTACCGAGCCGCAACCCCTCTCTGACATCCTCAGGCACCCATCCTTCTCCCTTCCGCCAACCCGCGCCTGCTACGACCCCACGGAGCTCAGGCTCCAGTGAGGTCTCCGACGAATCACGCTTCATGCTCCCAATAGCGCGAGGGCAGCGGGTCCAGTCGCTTCAGCCCTCTATCTCGGAGAAGGTCCGTTTTTACCTCTGTCCCGAGTAATCAACTAATTCGCTTCCCCAGTTCCATCTAGCCCCCGATCCCAATGTATGGGGCTCCGAAATCACATACCCCGAACCTGACGACATACTGCACGACCCACGACGCGATACACCTTCGCACAACATCTTTACAGGCCGCGGATTCCAAAATGTAGGCTGCATGGCATTGCTGGCCATAGTCATCGTCGGACTGTTGTATGTTCTAAGTCATCCTCCCTTCCACAGCTGCACTGACACGCTGCTAGCATTGGCTACCCCGTCACCGCGCATTTCACGAATCCGGTGCACATTGACGTCTTGCACGTCAACGCGACGGGGCAAATGCCGAATATCGGTAATTGGGGTCTTATTGACCTCGACACGCCGAAGGAGATGTATAATATTTATGGGTACAACGATCCGACGCAGACCATGCAGCTCGTCTTCAGCGACGAGTTTGAGACCGAGGGGCGGAGGTGGGTCCGGTGTCGCATCTCCTCAGGCGTATCTCACTTTCGACTCTAGCTTCTACCCCGGCGACGACCCGTACTGGGAGGCCGTCAATCTGCATTACTGGCAAACTGGCAATATGGAGTGGTATGACCCCTCGCAGGTTACGACGCGAGCGGGCGCGCTCGAGCTCACCCTGGCGGAGGCGGACCCGGCTTCGAATCACAATCTGAGCTACAAAGGCGGTATGGTCAGCACCTGGAACAAGTTCTGCTTCACGGGCGGGATTATCCTCGCGAATGTGATGCTGCCGGGCACGAATAACATCTTTGGGCTCTGGCCGGCGGTGTGGACTATGTGCGTTTCCTCGCTTATGATAGGATTATCAGCGGCTGACGGGATACTGATACAGGGGCAACCTCGGGCGCGCGGGGTACGGTGCCAGTCTTGATGGAATGGTGCGCTCGTCGTTGTCTGCTCTCTCCCCTGCTGTGCTCATACCCCACTCAGTGGCCATACGTATACGATTCTTGCGATGTCGGCACTCTGCCCAACCAAACGCTCAATGACGGCCCTGATGCCGCGCTCAACAGCGGCGCCTCCGGCAAGCCGTACTTTGGCGAGCTCTCATACCTCCCCGGACAGCGTTTATCCCGCTGCACATGTCCTGGAGAAAGCCATCCTGGCCCTGTACACAAGTCAGACAACACGTATGTGGGCCGGTCGGCACCCGAAATCGGTAAGCTGCTCGATTCGCACGGGAAGGTTACGCTGACTTGGCTTTGCATGCAGATGTATTCGAGGCGCAGATCGGCGGCAGCGACGGCAACTTCTATGGGACGGTTTCGCAGTCGGCGCAGTGGGCGGTATGTCCTTTTTTCATTCTGCTCTCTTTACCTCCGTCTTGACGTCTCGTAGCCTTTCAACGCTGGCTATATCTGGGATAACTCATCGAGCAACCTGATCATGAATAATCCAACAAAGTCGCACCAGAATTCGTACTCGGGTGGAGTGTACCAGCAGGCGACGTCCGTCGTCTCCCAGACCAGTATGTCTTTGTCCTCATCTCCGTCGCTCTAGCTCTGAGCGCATCTTACACAGACGAATCGTGCTACCAGCTCCTCGACGGCTGCGCGTCCGTCCAGGGCTTCGACTATTCGCCCGGCTTCGATAACGCTGTGCGTATCTTCCCGAGACCATCCCGTCAACGACTGACCCCGGCCAATGCAGTACATCTCATGGATCACCAACAACCAAGTGACCTGGACGCTCAACGTCGCCGGCGTCGGCGCGGACGCGGAGACCGAGATCGCTGCGCGTCCCATCCCGCAGGAGCCCATGTACATCCTCGCGAACCTGGGCATGTCCACGGCGTTCGGCGCAGTCGACCTCAAGCATATCACGTTCCCTGCGGTCATGCGCGTCGAGTGGGTCCGCGTGTACCAGAACCCAAGTAAGATCAATATCGGGTGCGACCCGGAGGATTTTCCGACAAAGGCGTACATCGATACGTGCGTGCTGTTCGATGCTGAGTCGGTCGTTGATTGCTGATCCCTGGGCAGGTATATCGAAGCGTACACCAACCCGAACCTCACCACATGGACCGACGATTACAAGCAGCCGGTACCTAAAAACAAGCTCAAAGACCAGTGCTAGCGCACCGTCTCGTCGGCCCCCACGCGCCGACATCCACTCTTTCCTGTTTAGATCCTTCTTTGGGGTTACTGGCTGTTACAGACTTCGTCTTTCGCGCGACTATCATGCTATCTATCGCTATTTATTGCCAAGACTGTTGTTGTCCTACTTACTACATTCCTCCAGCGTACCTTGCTGGGCACCCTCTTTTGTTGTAGAAATACAAATCGAAGAAACCCTTCCCTTGCCGTGCCTGCTTGAGCGTGATTGCGCCTCACCACGACGACCATGGCCCTCGGATTGAAAGGCACGCTCAACGGACACCATACGATATTGTCCCTCCTTTGATCACCATGACCGAATTAGCTTGTATGCACTGCGTTGAAGTTCGTAACGTACTAACACTGTATGTGCGGCACTACCGCACATTGACACAGTAAAAATGAAAGTGGGCTCTGTAGACGGCGAAACTTGTGGCGGACGATAGAGAACTCCTGATTTAAAATCGAAAATGGAGTGCCCGCTGGCATTGTAATTGGCACGAATTAATCAGAAACACAGACCCGGGGGAGCGAAAAAACGAATGAACTCGCACTTCGACGGTCGACCGTCGTCGCGGGGGACGCGACTCAGCAGCAGGAAGCTGGATCTTCGAGATTCTGTGGAATTTGTGTCCGACGGTATTTCCACTCTTGCCATCCAAGATTCAAGATTCAATACAGACAGGTGTGGCCCATTTACGAGCGTGACTAATGAAAACCCACATCTCACTTATACATCCGACTCATACATCTCGAATTCACCCTGTACAACAGTTTTATGGAGCGACGTTTCCAAATGCTTTCACCATTTTTCATGCGCCGGACGGACTACCCCAAGTTGAGCTGGAAGAGAAAGATTAACGGAGCACTCACGGTCGAGCTCCCAAGTCCACGCAGATCTGTCTTGGTTTACGAGTAGAGATACGACTGTAGTGCGCTCGAGTTGACTTCTTTGAAGTCGAGGTCATGAAATTCGACCACGCACCACAGCAATAGATTGCGGGCTGAGTTTCAGGTCAGGAGTGGGATTCTCGATGCCTTCGCTAGGTTTTCCTCTATCGCCTCGCGTATTCCAGTGGCAATGCCTATCATGTTCGGATGCCAGTACTTGACTGGGGAAACGAATATACGGACCTCCGTCAATGATAGCCTGGAGAAATCACAGATCAGTGTGCAAGCACACGCGTTCCGAGCAAGCTTACATGGGACACCTACGAGAAAGTGAGCCAGTGGCGAAACAGCACGAGTAAACACACATGAATGTTCTGCTTCCCAAACTCCTTCGCCAGACTCTGCGACAGCGCACGCACCGCAAACTTACCCGCCGCGAACACGCTGGTGACGACGTTTCCCCTCAAGCTCGCAGTGGCCCCCGTAAAAATTAACGTCCCCCGCGCTCCGTTTGCCGCAATGTCGTTCTTCTGGAATGCACTGATTGCCGCGCGTGCAAACGCGAACCCACCCTCGATGTTCACCTTGTTGGTCTCGCGCACGTCCGCGTCCGTGATCTCGAGGAAAGGCTTCCACACGCCGTGCGCCCGCGTTAAAATTGCTACGGTCACAGCGTACTCCGGCGCCGGGTAGTGCGAGTGGACGGCCGCGAAAGCGGCGGTGATATCATCAGCACCGTACGAGGACACGGGGAACGCGGTGGCCTTCGACCCAGGTCTCTCAGCCAGCCATAAATTAGCTGGACTAGACAATAAAACTCACAGCACCTCCTGACTCCTTGATTGACTTTGCCAAGACCTCGATTGCCTCCGCGCCACGCGAGATGAGCGCAACAGTGTACCCTTCCTTGGCAAACAACCGCCTGCCGGTATTGCTCTTTGAGCGCCGGCGGTGGGATAGCAAAAAAGATTCACTCACGCAACGGCGCCGCCCGTCCCCGACCCGTTACCGATACCCGCAATGACAGCTACTGAGGAGACCATTATGATTATGCGAACGACGCGCAATCGGTGGTGGCGGTGGTTGAATATACCTCCTCCAGACTGCTAATAGCCTATATAAAGTGCATTCTCAGTCAGCACTGTCAGCACTGTCGGTCGCCGAGTGGATTCGTGAGATGGTGGTCAGAAGGCAAAACAATTGCGCGATCCCGTGCACTTCCGTGCCGGCACGCGATCACTCGACTACATAACGCGGCGCGACGCGCGCCTGTTTGTCACGGAAAGGTCTGATCAGTTCCGGTCATAGTATACTACATACAAGAAACGATTTCAGACGTTGCGCCTCGAAATGACCTCTAATATATAATGCTGGAATGTAAGTAGTACAGCAGGCTGCAGCGCCGGGTATGAATATTCGAATATCAATAAGTAACAGTGTACTGGTCTGCTTGAGGTCCCTTGAATCCTATGCAATGCAAAGTATCCATGTATGTGTGTAGAGTGTTCCAGTTCTACACGCCACGCACTCTTCGGCAAGATGGTCAAAGGGAGAATTTAAAAGGAGCATAGCTGGATGCTGCAATTTACTTAATTTCTCTGCGAATTCATCATGATACTTTTCGGCCAGCGATGGTTGAGTTTAACTTACCTTCTTTGACCTCGTAACCCGTCCAGCTTCACCCCCAGCGCGCTTGCTCGGAGGTTTTCTTTTACTTTTCACGGGCGAAGCGACGGCAGCTATGGGTTTGAACACGGGATTGGGGGCGCGACCGGTATGGCGGCGGGAGGCACCACTGGTGCGGCCAACAAACCAGCCGCAGCTCCCGGGCCCCAACCATAAGCACCAGAGGCCCAGCAACGCCAACACCCGCAGCAGCTCCTGGCCTGGCGCCGCCTACAACTCCCAACCCAGCACCCGCAGCAGCTCCTAGCCCGGCACCGCCTACAACTCCCAACCCAGCACCGCCGGCGACTCCCAACCCAGCACCACCTACAACTCCAAAACCACCGCCACCTGCGACTCCCAGCCCGCACCACCCGCAGCTCCCAACCCAGCTAACCCCGCACCCCCGGCAACTGCACCCAGTCCGGCTATCCCGGCAACCCCCGCAGCCCCCAATCCAGCCATTCCCCCGCCGACTCCGAGGGAGTTCACCTCAAACTCCACCACCTACTCAAGCGCGATTACAATCCCTCCGAATGCAGAACAACCATTTTATACTCACATATCGGGGAACCACTAGATCCACGTACTTGACGACATACACACCGGGTGCCGAATACGATTCGAACTGGCTTTGCGCCAGTGGCGGCGGAACCTGCTGGCTTACTGCGAAGAACACAATCAGTGCTACTGCCGCCGCCGCTTGGTTAAACGCATACCTTGATCTATGCTTCGTCCCGTGAGCACTTCATGAAGGTTAGCGTGTGCAGTTTTTTTTTCGAAAAAAACAAGTCGGGAACCTACCGCGGCACATGAACATCTTTGTGGCACCTTGGGCATACGCCTGCGAGGTCAAGGAGCTCGTGGCGAGGTATATGCCTAGGCGCATGCGGCCCCGTGAGTCATTTTTGCGCCGGGGGTGACGCCCGGGATTATGAACCCATTCTATCCGCGCCAGTTAGTTGAGCGTTGATATGGACAATCATTCCGACGCGCCTCTAGTATGGGCTGGATATTTGCCGCTGCAGTGCCGTGGAATAGATTCCTCTCTGTGGCGTCGATTCCACGCGACTTGAGGAGCTCTTTGGCTGCTTCGAAGCGTGCTTCCAAGTTCGCGTTCACGAACCAATGCACTGATACATGTTGTTAGCCTTGGATTGAACAGATTAGATTCCACTGACCGTTCTTAACCTTGAAGAGGCTCCACTTCTCCTGTTCAAAGTCGCGCTTGACCTCTTCAAGACTGTGGTGGCACAAAGAAAATGAGCAGATCTCCGAGTCTTGGGGCTCGACACTTACTGAGCGACATTATCCGGGTCGTGGTCGCCCTCGATAGTGTTACCTTCAGCGTCGATAGCAACATGGAATACGATTCCATCCTCCGGAACTTTTCCTTGCCTGAGCTTTCTCCGTTTCTCGGCCATCTTCGCGTCCATCTCCTGGAGGCGAGCGATGAGCCGCACGCTCTGCTCCTCGATCTCTGCGTGTCGCTTTCGCTTCAGCGCATCCTCCTCGTCCCACTGTTTCTGCAAGGCTGCGGCGAAGGCCTGGTCGTTGTCCACGGCCGGAGTGGCTTCGTCGTCGGAGTCTACGTCCAAGGAGAGCTCCTTGGCCTTGGCTTTCTGCTGCTTCCTGGAGATCCTCGGTGTTGGCTCAACAATTTCGACATCCGAGTCTGAGGACGGTGTGACGGGACGCTTCTTGCGCGGTGTGGGTCCAGGTGTGTTGACGATGTTGGACGGACCGACCAAGGGCCTTGCGGTTTTCTTGCGGGGTGTTGGCGGCTCGACGATCTCGATGAGGTCATCTGCGTCTTCTACGTCGCTGTCTATCCAGATAATCGAGGGCATCGAAAGGGGCCACTGAGAGGAGACAATCGTCACGTGCACTCGCGTTATTGTTCATTGTGTACGCGCCAGGCCAGATCGTGACTGCCCGATGGAATGAATGCCAAATTGGGCGGCGATCCAGAGAGAGACTGCGTATGCATGAGGAAGGGTGAATCACTTCATGATCAATCCGTTAGGGTATAGTACAATACTACTTCTACACAGCACAAGGAGGACAAGCAAATCCCATCCGATTCCTACATTGCAATTTCGACTACAGAAATCAGCCGCTCCACTTTGATTCCTATTCCCGCCCCGAGTTCCGCACACCCGAAACTGGCACTGACATCGACAGTCCCAGCCCCGGCCCAGTCGAGATGCCGTCCAAGTCTGCGACATCGGCATCGGAAACGTCGCTGCCGGCGATGTGGATACCCGGGAACGGCGGCTCCGCAAAAGACCTCAGAGCCGGGGCTGGACTGGTGCTGCGCTTGCGGCGTTTGAGCGGGGGCCCAAAACAGCTGGACTCCTCATTCTCGTTGTCGCTGAGAGAGAATGGGGATGTGCGATCGGACTGAAGGTACGCGGGCATGCGAGGTGCGCCGCGCCCGCGGGGAGACCGGGCGTGTACGGGCTCGTATTCGTGCTCGGAGTCGGAGGGAGAGGTAGGAGGCGACGGGGGTCCAGGGCTAGATACCCATGTCAGCTATCGCACGTAAGAATGAGGAGATGGGAAGACACACATGCGGGTTATTACTTCTGCCTCCTCCAAGTGCAGTAACCTGCGCTTCATCATCAACGCGCACCGCGTCCGCGCTTCGTCGCGCTCGCCGCGCATGCGCATCGCCGCATCCTTTGTCGCACGGGCGAACCCGAGGAGGCCGGCATTGGCTGCGGCGTGCACTTCTGCGCGCCTCCGCCAGGTCGCGCAGCTTAGCCGCAGCGCGGTGATTTCCGCCTGCGCGCGTCCGAGTGCGCTTTGCGGCGAACACGCCGTTGGCGAGGGTGAAGGCGGGATTATCGCTGATGTGTCAGTGGGGGAGGATGTCGACTCTGAGGCCGATGTCGTGGTGGGTGAATGCGAGTCGTCTTCGAGGAATAAGGGGCGGATGGGGGCTGGAGGTGTGGACGCAGGTACGGCGGAATGACGGCAGTGTCGAGGGTTACTTGAATCACAATGAGATCGGAATAAAGGCGCGAGGAGAAAGCGTACCGACGCTATAGGGAACTCGGCAGGTCGGACACCAGTGTTGTACACTGCACGACTTGATCGAGTCTATCGTTCGCCGGATACATTCCTGGCAAAAGACGTGTCCTGTCAAACGTACGTTGATGAACATGGGCACAACCAGTCTCGGTACATTACTCACCACATGGAAGAGAAACCGGAGCCGTGAAGGGCTCATAGCAAATACTGCAGGTAAGCATGACTGTTGTAGTGGCGAAAGGGAGGGGGCAAACCGATTATATATGAAGCCCGAGATGTCTAGTCAACGGGAGAAACAGGGTGGAAGTCGGAAGTGAGAGGTCTTGAACCCATATCATAACGGTCGGGGCCGACGCTCGGGCCCAGTCTAGACTCAAAATGGACCCTGAGAGCAAGAGCTTGAGTGGTTGTCGCGAGTATACTGAGAAAGCGCGCGATAGGAGCGGACACGATACATGGACTTGAGGAGTTGGATCGGTGTTGCCCCCGGGGCCTGACTCGAAGCAAAGATAAGGTGGGTGACGAAGCTGAAGTTCTCATTTATTGCTTGAGCCTCAGTTGAAGAAAAGATGACTAGATTTGAGAGCAATAAAACCTCTATTCAAGGGCGGTGGTAAACATGAGATCCGGAGTCGAAAGAGGTTGGCGTGTCGGGAAACCAAGTCGGACGACTCCGAGGAGCATAGGGCAGCCATTATTTGCGCATGCTTGGATATACGGTCAGCCACCCGCTACACCGTGATGCGCATTGCGTACAGCCAATATAATGCGAGCGAGGCACTGAACAATTTCATTCTGTGGTGTCAACCACCAGCGCCGCCCTGGACGACCAGGCCTCGTTGCGACTGTCCCTATTTTCCAAAAAACGTTATGCGACCACCACACTTCGGGAAATCTGGCGGTCGTACCACGCTTCCTTGCCACCGTGATGATGCCGACCCGCTCGACCGTTCATCCTATGGACTTCGCATCGGCCGCCCTAGCGCATTACACGAGCTGCTGTGCCACCATCGTTATCGGCGAACTCCTTGCTCCCGCCGAATGCGACGTCCTTCGCGCACTTGCAACTGAAGAGCTTGGCGCCGTGGCAGCCCGCGGGTCTGACGGCGCACGGAGCGGCCTCAACACTCTCAACTTGAATCTGGCGGTGCCCCGCAAAAGTCTTTTTTCATCTTGCACTATACCTCAGCGCCGACGCGACGGGCGGCACGACAGAGGTGTTTGTTTTTGATGCTCGTGCACTGGCAACGAGATGAGGTAACGAGACGCGATTTCAAAATTTCATGTTCGAGCAGGTTTGATTTTTGGCTTATAGATGGGTAATACAATTACAGCGAAATACAAAAAGACACCTAGTAATTCTGGCTCTGGTTGGCGTTGCTGTCGAAATCGCCCCGCTGTGTACATTTTCAAGCTCAGGATGCCGAAGCGAGAGAAACGAGACCCACCTTGCGCTCCTGTCCCTGCTGCTGCAAATCCGGATTCTTCGTCACCTTCCCAAGAAGCACCTCCGCGCCGCCTGAACCATGATTCTCAACACCAAGATCAAGTGAAGGGAAAAAAGAAGAACGCACCCTTTATCTTATCCCCCGTGCTCGGCTTGTTCCCCGACCCATACCCCGGATCGCCGGCGCCAGATTGCGAGTTATTGTAGTCGTCTGCACCGGCGCCAGTAGTGCCAGCCCCATATCCGCCGGCATTTCCTGCAGAGCCGCCATACCCCGCATCGAAACCCGCCCCCGGTAGTTCCAGCGCCGCTATTCGCACCCATCCGCCGCCGTACCCACCCGTATCCGCACCCACACCCGCGCCTACGCCCGCACCAGCACCGCTTCCCGCATCAAACCCGCCTCCAGTGTTTCCCGCGCCACTGTTCTGGTCCACGCCGTACCCGCCCGCACCCACACCGCTTCCCGCGTTCAAACCCGCCTCCAGTGTTCCCCGCGCCACTGTTCTGGTCCACGCCGTACCCGCCCGCACCCACACCGCTGCCCGCGTCGAACCCGCCTCCGGTGATCCCTGCACCGCTGTTCTGGTCTACACCGTACCCGCCCACACCCGCGCCGCTGCCCGCGTCGAATCCACCGCCAGTGGTCCGGCACCACTGTTCGTGTCCATTCCGCCACCGTACCCGCCCGCGCCCGTACCCGCGCCACCGCCAGTGTCAAAACCACCGCTCCGGCCGTTGCCACCTCCAGTCGAACCGTAGTCACCGCGAGGCTGTTGCCCTGAGACTGGTTAAAATTATCCTGCGCGCCAGACATGCGTAATAATTGTTGCTGTGGATGAGAGGTAAAAAAGTTGAGCTGATTGAATTAAAGAGAGCAGTGCATCAGGCTAGTATTTAATACGGCGGCGGCGCATGACACACATGACGATGTGTGCCATTAAGGCGCAACGCAATGACGCGCTGAAAGGATCATCGAGAAATGCGTCCATAGAGCCCGCCAAGACTAAGGTTTGAATGCGGAATTTGAGTGCATTCAAATTGTCGAAGAGCCGTCCGAGTTCCACCCAAAGAGAGCTGGGGTCAGAAGTCAACCAGTCTAT